>JBBBDQ010001212.1:182500-185000 GCA_037127315.1 Ascarosepion bandense
ACATATACACACATATATATATATATAGACATAAATATACGTACATATAAATATATATATATAGACATACATATACATAAATATACATACATATATATATATAGACATAAATATACATATACAGACATATATATATATATATATATTTTTTAATCATTTCACCCCGAGGAAGGCAGAAATGCCACTGCTGTGCAGGGGGCTACATAACTGTAAAAACATTAATTAGAAAAGAGTGATGAGTACAAACTAGTTAGAAAGGAGCAATAGAAAGCTGAGAATGTAGGTGCGATGACAGATACATAGGTGGAGAGAATGGGATGGTTATACGGGGGTGGGGGGAGAGCTAGTGTCCAGTGGTTAGGAGATGAGTATTGACTTTGCATTTAAATTTCTGGAGGTTGTAGCTGTCAGGAATGCAAGAATATGGGAGTGAGTTCCACAGGTGGGAAGTGTGAGAGAAGAAGCTGCAGGAGTAGAGTTGTTGTCTGCATTTGGCTAACCTGACTGTGAATGGGTGGGACCCAGTTGCCAGTTTGGTTCCATGAGTTGAGGAGGCACCAGTGACTTAAGTTCGTCTGAGCAGAAGCCATGAAAGTATTTATAGAACAAAGGGAGGCCACATTTCGACGGTGGGGAAGTGGCTGCAGTCGAGTCGCCAGATCAGTACCTATCACATTACAGACTCTCCTTTGGAGCCTGTCAAGAACACTGAGGGGAACGGCAGGGGCACCTGACCATAAATGGCAGCAGTACTCCATGCACGGACAGATGGTTGACTTGTATATATGCAGGATAGATTCAGGCGGAAAAAACATCCTGGATCGAGATAGTGACCCAACTTTCTTAGCAGTAGATTTTGCTATGGATTCAATAGAGTGGTTCCATTTGAGGTCTGAGAACAAAGTAAGGCCGAGGAGGCGTAGTGTATTGCTCTGTATGTATATATATGTATATGTATATATATATATATATATATGTATTTTCTAAACATATGCTGTTAAATATAAGAGACAATGAATGTATGTTATGTTTAATCATGAGCCGTCGTAAACGTATTTTTGCTTTAATTTTAGTTGAAAATAAAGACAAAAATTCTCCAACATTTGGATAATCATTTATTGGTTTTCTTCTAAGCTTTCGGCTCACATGAGCCATCCTCAGAGAGGTTGTTTAAACTGAAATATTATAAAATCCACCATCACCGACGATTTTATTTTGGGTTGACATAAAACTCCGCTTGGCAATGGCAGTAATTACCAAAAATAATATACGCAGTTCTTAAGTTTTCGATGCGGTTTTATGATGTCACACCGTGGGATAGCGCGAAATGACAACAAAACCATGTAGTCAAATGCAATGTAATATGTTATTTCCTGTTTTAAAGTTGATTTTGTTGAGTGTTGGTTTTTTCGAATTGGTGTACATGGCCTCCAATATCTGCAGGTTCCTCTTACTGTATGTATGAATAAGGATCACCGTATTGTTGACCAAAATCTGTCTGATATTACCT
The DNA here is from genome assembly GCA_037127315.1 of Ascarosepion bandense. NCBI lineage: Eukaryota > Metazoa > Mollusca > Cephalopoda > Sepiida > Sepiidae > Ascarosepion > Ascarosepion bandense. The sequence goes on from JBBBDQ010001212.1 coordinate 184,011, forward strand.
ACATGTTTATGTTTTTCTCTGAAGATGGCTCATGTGAGCCGAAAGCCTATGAGAAAACCAATAAACAATTTTCCAAATGTTGGAGAATTTTTGTCTTTATTTTCAACTGAAATTAAAGCAAAAATACGACTTTTAGAACGGCTCATGATTGAACATAATAGACATTCATTGTCTCTTATATTTTATAGCATATGTTAAGAAAATTCATATATATACATAGATATATATATAGCTACATATACATAGATATATATATACCTACATATATACATATATATATATACATATATACATATATATGTACATATATATATATATATATATATACATAAAATGTATATACATATACATATATATATATACATATATATATATACACATAGCTATATATATATATATACATATATACTTATATATATATATATACATAAAAATATATATACATATATACTATATATATTATATATATATATATACATAAAATGTATATACATATACATATATATATATACATATATATATATATACACATAGCTATATATATATATACATATATATATACTATATATATATATATATATATATATATATATATATATATATATATGTATATATATATACATATATTTGTGGGATCGTGCGAAATGACAACAAAACCATGAAGTCCAATGCAATGTAATATGTTATTTTCTATTTTAAAGTTGATATATGAATTTTATATGAATTTATATATATGTAATGTATGTATATATATATATGTATATATATGTATATGTATGTATATATAAATTTGTATTTGCATGTACATATATATATGTATGTATATATATATGTATATATGTATGTATATATATATGTATATATATGTATATATGTATGTATATATATATATGTATATATATCTATATATGAATATCTATATATGTATATATATATGTACATATATGTATATATATATGTGTATATATATGTATGTGTATCTGTACATAT
>JBBBDQ010001212.1:190000-407500 GCA_037127315.1 Ascarosepion bandense
TCAGGAGCTAAATCAAATGTAAATGCTATCTATGAAAGATATAGCTTCATTTTCATTTAAATACTAATAATTTTTTTTTTTTTTTTATAAGCGTTTCACCCCGAGCAAGGCATGTCACTGCCACTACTGCACAGGGGGCTACATAGAGTGGAGGAAGGATGATTAAATATAGGAAATGTCTGAGGGTGGGTGATAGGCGGGTAAGGATCCCGAGAATGAGGGTTGGGTAGATGAGAGTGTTCTGAGAATAGTTGGGAGTTAGGGTGATAGGAGGTGTCTATTGACCCTACATTTAAACACCTGGAGATTGTAGCTGTTGGGAAAGCAGACTTGTGGAAGGGAGTTCCACAGGCGGGAAGCGCGAGAAAAGATGATGTTGGAGTAGAATTTACAGTTACATCTTATCTGTTTAACTGTAAAAGGGAGGGACCTAGTTGCTAATCTAGTATCTCGTGTAAATTCGTGCTTAGGCAGCACCAGTGATCTAAGTTCATCGGAGAAGAAGCCATGAAAGTACTTGTAGAAGAGGTACAGGGATGCCACATCACTCCGGTGAGAGAGTGGTTGCAGCCAGTTTGCCAAGTCAGTATCAACCACGTTACAGATCCTCCTTTGTATTTTGTCAAGAAGCCCAAGGAGAGCAGCAGGGGCACTCGACCAGATATGACAGTAATATTCAATACATGGGCAGATGGTAGATTTGTATATGTGCAGAATAGATTCAGGTGTGAAAAACTTCCGGGCCCTGCACAGAGAGCCGACTTTCATAGCAGCAGATTTAGCAATGGATTCAATATAGTCATTCCATTTGAGGTCTGCCGAAAGTGTAAGGCCAAGGAGGCGTAGTATTTTACTCTCTGGGAGGCCAACCTGTCCCATGCTAATGGGAGGTATATGCGATTGTCTATGGTGGTTAGTTGATAACAGCTTTGTTTTAGAAGCATTGAAATTTACTAGCCATTTCCTACCCCAGGCCACTGCGGATTGGAGGTCCTATTCAAGCACGGCAGCGAGGTTCACTTTGTTGCCCACACCTGGTTTTTGATCGCTGCAAGAATAGATTGTTGTGTCATCGGCATACATGCCAACTTGGGATCTAATGGCGTCGGGGAGATCATTAATGTAGATCAGAAAGAGCGTGGGACCTAGGATAGAACCTTGAGGGACGCCCGTGTTCGTATGGTAGTTTTGGGAGGCATGCCCATTTAATACCACCTTCAATGTGCGGTTAGAGAGGAAAGACTGGATGAGGTCAAACAGATGTCCAGTTATCCCGTAGCTCCGCAGTTTGCACAAGAGGCCAGCATGCCAGACCCTGTCGAACGCTTTGGAGATATCCAAGGCAACGGTTCGGGCTTCACCATTCTTGTCAAGTGCCCGGTATATGTACTCGGTAATGGTTGTTAGCATATAAGCAGTAGACCTGGTGAAGCGAAACCCGTTCTGTTTGTCAGAGAGAAGCCTGTGGGCCGTAAGATGCTGAATCACCTCGGCGTTGATAATGGCTTCGAAAACTTTGCCAAAGATCGGAAGGAGACTAATAGGACGGTAATTGGCGGGGTCTGAGGGTTCATCAGAATTCTTAAATATAGGAACTACACAGGAGGACTTCCAACAGGCAGGAGAACAGGAAGCAGATAGGCTATACGTTATAGAGTTTAGAGAGGACAGAGGAGAGTTCTGGGGCACATTTCTTCAGTACTATGACTGGGATTCTGTCACCGCCACTCACTTTGTGTGGGTCAAGTTGTGCAATTATCTTGGCGACCAGCGAGGGTGTAATGTGGACGTTATTTAGTTGAGCCTTAGTTCTTGGTGGGAAGTTGGGTGTAGGTATTCCTAACGAGTCCAGTGTCGAATTGGTGGAGAATCTACGGGCAAAGCATTCAGCCTTGTCCGCTATAAATATTTTTACAGTAAACATAATCAGTGAGAGATATACATTATTGTCTATACGTAGTGTTTGCTAAAAATACATTCAGTGTTAATTCTAATGAAGTACAGTTGTGACTCTGTTGTTGCATGCTTCACTGAATGCCACTTTTACTTTGGTTTGTGTTTGGTAAGTCCACTTTGCACTAACTCTGTGCTGCCATGTTGTGTTTCAGTATATGCAGGAATATCAGTGAAGAACTGTCAAAGATCAGGCTTGACTCCTCTCTGTCCTGGCTGTGCTTGAAACTTAATTAACTTCAACAACATTCATTAACAAGTGTAAAAATAATAACTTTTATTTATGGCACTATGATTAAGATCATGACTGCATAAACAAAAAGAGATTTGAAGAAGTTTCCCTGTATAAGAAATTCTTAAGCTGGGAAGAAGAGGTTAACTGGCAGTTGGGAGTTATTGGTTAAACAGCCCAGAGTCGCTCAACTATTTAAATGTAGGTAGCGGATCAAGAGAATTCAAAAAGGTACAGAGAAGAGATCTTTAGTTGATTGAGGCACCACAGTCATCTGGCTGAAAGAGAGTCAGTCTACTAGTGGCGAGACCAGTTCAATCTACTTTTGCTCTTTTGGCAACTGCTTTTATGAAGGTGCAAACCTTAATTGCACTGCTCTGATTAGCCAGCCAATAATAATGCTTGACTCATGGTATTGGCTAGCCAATAATAATGCTTGACCAATTGTCTTGTCAAATTCCTTGAGGAAAGGAAGGAAAACCCCCAAGAGCTCAATATGATACAATGATCAACTTAACTTACAAAACAATGCAATCTCTTTTTACGTGCAATATACACACATTGTGGTGCAGTGGATATCGACTCGGAACGAGAAATTGTAGAGCTGAGTTTGAATTCCAGTTGAATACATTGCATTCACATACGCACAAATACCCTTGGGAAAAGTGTACCAATTCTCCCTCCAGCTATGGGTTAAATAACAGGACAGATTGGTTCCTGTAGCATTGGCTGGTAAGCAGTCTAGCACAGAAAGTAATGGAAACTTACTGTGGGAAAATCTTGTGCCCAGTCAGTCATGTCTTGAAGAGACACGATCGCCCAAGTGTGTATCATGTATGGCATTTAACAGATTGACTTATACACACATTAAGTTGACTTTCCACCGTCACTAACATGTGTTATTTTTGTATGTATATATATTATTTTTTACTAGTTTAAAAATGTTCACCTTGTATAAATGTATAATTATCTAGGTTGTTCTTTTTTAAAAAAAAACATTCTTTTAAGAAAAGTGTATTTTTATGAAGGCCAAACAGTTTATGTTAACATTTTGTTAAAATTAGTGAAAGATTCAGTTTCAGTTAATGGAAAATAACTTTTTTGTATATACTAACCAATAAGAGACAGAGTCAGCCAAATAATTCTAAGAAATTTTTCTCAAGCAAGAACTGTGTGATGTTAAAATGGACTTTTTAAAAAAAATAATTGCATGTCCCAGAGAGCAAGTTTTTTTCCCAAAGGTTGTTGCACCAATTTTTTGGTAATCCTTTGTATCTGAAATTGTTATGCTGTCTTGTGCAAACTTTGAATTTGTACCTTTTATTGTAATTGTGTTGTGGTGATATCGACCGAGCATAGTGAGGGACTGGATGTTTGCACCTGCACAACCAAAAAGCAAATGACCAAAACTCGATGGTGCGCAGCCTGATTCGCACAGGTGTTCCAGCTGAAAACTAAAAATTAATTACATATTAAATTCCAGTTCGAATTTTATTTATTGGCCAATGGGAAGCCCAGAATCAAATACAGATATGAATTTGCAAATGATCTGCTGCAATCCAAAAAGAAGATCATGCCAGACAGACCAGGCAGGCACACACAGACTGACTGAAACAAACTAGAGTAATTAGTATCTCCCTTGACCAAGTCAAGTGGCTTACTATGCTGTAGCCTTCACCTCCCTTTTCCTTTGTCCCTGTCTCAAAACTACTTACTGACCACATACATAAAAGACATTCCTTACTTACAGTGCTCCCACATATCTAAGTATTAATTATCTTGTCAGACTTCTATACACTGGTGACCTTGACATTCCCCCAGATAAACTGGAAAGGAATGGATAACCCACTATAGTATAAATAAATATTTTTTCCTTTAAAGTTTTACACAGTAGTTGATTTGTTTTGTAATTCTGCACCTATTATTATTCCTACTAGACTAAGTTTTAATGATAAAGTTGTATTAACATGTGTGTCTGAGTTAAATTAAAACAAAACATGAAATATATCATGGTGGCAGCAATGAGCCATATGCAGTGAAATAATCACACTTAAAGAGATAAGGTGTGAATATAAATACCATAAAAGTGAGTACATTAAGATAATCATGCAAATTTTGCTTTCTTATTTTAAAAGAAAAACAAGTGTGGGAAAAAATGGTGACTTCAAATAGACCATTTCCAACATTGAACCTGTCTAATGAAAGCAAACATGAAACAACTTAGTGAATGGGTCGGCTTTATGTCATAACAAACATTTGGTTGTGAAAGGAAAGAAACAACAAGAAATTTGATTTTCAAACAGCATGTATTTGATTAATATACATGGTATATTTATAATAATAAAATTGGAGAAAATGCCATTTTTGGTTACTGATTATCAGGAAAGAGGTTAGGGTAGTGCCAAGAGCTGACTGATTTTTTGGGTTGATTTGGACAAGGTCACAGGATAGATCCAGAGTGGATTTAGTTGTTGATTGGTTCTGACACGATTGACATCATGGTGGTGGATTCATTTGTGGTAGGGTGCATTTGTTGCCAAGGTGATGGCGGTGGTGATGACAGATTAGGTGTAGCTAGTAGGCATGTGGTGGAATGTTTCATTTTGTGTCTCAATGAAACAGGGTCACGGTAGTGATCGTGAGTGTATGCTTGTATCCAGTTAGGTTGGTGAGATGATGGAGGTGACTAGAGAGATTTGGAATTGTGTGGTGAAGACAACAACATGGTGTTATATATCATGATAAGTGGTGTTGGGAGCCTGGTGGTGTTGAAGCTGAATTGTTGGCCACATTCCACACGTGAAGAGTCAGGTGAGATTAGTGAAGCCTGTGAGTGGTAACAGTTGTGTTGAGAGAAGCGGTCGTGGAGATGACTGCATATCTGTGCGTCGGCAGATAGACTTTTAGCCATCAATTGCATTTATTGTTATGAGGGGCCTGATTTAAGTAGATCTGTCAGTATCTAGCACCATCTCTTTTTGGTTCATGATTGGCCAATGTATCGCTTTCATTGTGGGGGCTTGCTTAATGAACCAGACATGATGCTCAAAGCCTAGGTGCAACTAAAAACTTTTTTATTTTGTGTTCTGCCTTTTTGGCATTTGCATCCAAACAACAAGCAGATTGAATCAGAAAATGATCTAATTGCAGCGGAGTTTCACATTTATATCTTCATATTTCACTATCAACAACATTGTGGAAAAATTAAAACATAATTAAATTCTATTGAATGCAGGACAAAAGAGTCAAGAAGTAATAAATGATGCACAGCTAAAGACTGAGCAAAAAGAGATATCTGAAAATATATTCAAGATTTTTGAAACCCACATGATACAAAAACCAAACAAATGAGTTAAACAATTAAAGTTTACATCAATTTATCAAAACAAAGAAACAATTGATAAGTATTTAGATAGACTACAGACAAAAGCAGAAAAAATGTGATTATGATGGTGTGAATAGGGAAGAAAGAATCCTGGAATAATCAATAAACGTACTGAACTATGCAAACAAAAGAAGAAATCACATATGTGAACCAAATTTCACACTGAAGGTAGCTATGGAAAGCATACAAGGCTACAACAAAACAGTTTGAAGGAAGGGAAGGAAAAGCTGAAACATATCATGACAGTAGTTATAAAAAGTACCAGACAGTATATAAGGTGTCGAAAAGTCATGGTAGCAGAAAAAAGGATTGCTATGCTTACAACAAAGAATGCATGAAGATGTCATGGTTTATTTTGAAAAGTGTTGTCTCACAAAAACACAGTCATGACAAAACAGAAAACACCATGCTCCACATATATTAAAGGGTGCTCATATAGAGTCAGAAAACAAAGTCCACATTACAGGCATAGGAAGCAAAGTACAGAAAAATGTGAACACCACACATAAAAGAGAATAAATAGGAACTAAACTGAGAAGAAGATGACCTATATTTATATACTACTAGCAGTATAGCCTGGCGTTGCTCGGGTGTAATGAAAGCTTTTAAACTAATCCATGGTCCTGGAGCTCAGACTCTTTGGATATTGGCACGAAAGACTAAAAAGCAATTGTTGTTTTCAGTTAAAGCAAAACCATAGACTGAAAGAAAAATGAATGGATGTAAGTCAAATTTTAATTTCCTGGTATTCGTTGTAAACTGAATTTTGAAGGCTAAATAAGTCCTCTGAGTAAATGGTATCATGGCTGAGACTAAGAACTACAATCATACCTACTTAGAGCCAAACCCGAAGCAAAAACTAAAATAAAAGGGCTGAAAAAAATACAGACATATAGGCAGATAAACAGACACATACACAAACATCTTGCCTTTTTACATATATATATTATCGATTTTCTGCACTATTGTAAGAACTGCAACCTTGAAACTTCTGAATATCGTTTCTTATGTCTTTGTCTATGAGTGTATCAAATTTGATTAAAATCGGACCACTCCTTCTATAACCCGATTTTTTCGATTATCGATATTTATTGGGGGTACCTTGACACAAAACCTAGCTAAGAACACTCGCAGACGCTTATAGTACAACTGTGTAAATTTTCAAGAAAATGGGTTCAGTCGTTTCGGAGTCTATAGGTAATGAACACACACACACACGCAGACACACACACACACACACACACACACAAAGTTCAATTTATAAATAAGTTTAGATTTAGATTAGATAAAAAATAAAGACAAAATACTTAACAGCAATAACAGCAAAGAAGTGTTTGCCAACAGAAACTGTGAAGTAGGTACCTCCATTAATTTATTAAAAAACAACAACAACAACGACAAAACAAACAGCATTGCATGAAGAAAAAAGGTCCCAAACTTAATAAAACAAATTTTTATCACCAAAATGTTTAAGTTATTATTAAGAGAAAAAAATCAAAGTACTTTTAGTTATTTAAAAATTTTTTTAATCCTTTCAAACATGTTTGAAATTTTGGCAAAATATCTTTTTTTTTTTGTCAGTGGGTGATCATTTTTTTACCAGAGTTTACTGTGGATAATGTAATATTATGAAACTCAGTTTCTCCAGTAAATAATATGTTAATTTGGAAATTCTTGCAAAAATCAAATAATTGTCAGATTTTAATTAAACTTTCAAGACTTATTCACAAATGAATTTCTGAAATTATTATTTTTAGAAAATTTTAGTAAAACTATTTTTCACATTCGTGACCTCCCGCCATCCAATTTGTTTTGTTAGTTAAATGCAAGATTCCTTGGAGAATGTAAATCAGCTACTTCTTTTCAAACAGCTTTTTTTCCGAAAATCTGCTCAAAATTGTAAAATGAAAAATGCAATAAAACTATGACATTATTTAATTAGATAAGCTTTTAATTGCTCTTACTATATATATATATATATATATATTGAAAACAGAAATAGGGTTGTTTCAGTGAGAGAAATTGGTATAGGTGTAAAAGTATAAGAAGCTGTAAACGTTTAGTTTAAAGTGTATATTTACTGTTATTATTATTATTATTATTATTATTTATCTTTTGCATAATACATTAAATGTTCATAATTATATTTGTGTCACCACATGTATTTCAAGTCCAAAGTTAACTCTCTTCTGGCTAATAAATTACTGACTTTACATATCGAGATTTGTTTGTCTTTCTGACTGCTTAAAACACTGCGTATATGTAGATAAGTGGTTGATAAACAGCTCAGAAAGGTGATATATGTGCATGTTCATTTGCTGGGTAATTTCATGTTGAAAATTGCTGAAAACAATTTTGAAGAAAAAAGAGGAAAGAAAATTTTGTGAGACAGTATGAAAATATTTCCTGACCAATGAAAAGTGTGTGATTCTCAAAACTGAGAAAAATTTATCAAGCCAGTGTGAAAATACCCAGCAAATATAATTATGGACACAATTTATTAAACAAAAGATAAATAATATTAATAATAATGACAATAAATCTACACTTTAAACAAAATGTTTATTTTCACTTATATATATATATACTGTTATGTGTTAGGTGTAACATAAGAAAAAATTAAAATGATTGAGCAAAAAACTCTGAGTTAAAATGCAGACAAATATTTAATTCACAAAACATTAGACAAAAATATTTACAAATATACAGTTTGGCATTCAAATCAAGAGACATAGAAAATGTATCGTTTACTACTGCCCGATAAAGTGTTACAAGGAGAGAAAGAAAAGGTAAGGCGAAGTGTTACGAGGAGAGGAAAGGAAGTAAGTTGTCAGATATCTATTAAGTTGGTGGGGAAGTTAAGTGCTATACTTTCTGGAAATCTTTAAATGCATACATAAAAACTAATTATTGGCTTGGTCAATGAAAAGGCAAAAATATGTATTTACCCAGATAGTTCCATGAGGTTCTCTTTTAGGTTTTAGTTGTTCGGACTTTGTCTGCGAAATTCTTTCGGCTGGATCTCAATTCTAGAATTTTTCCCGAGGTTGACATAACAACAAAATCCTTTTAACAACTCTTTCAAGTTTTTGTTTGTTGTCAACTAGAGAGATTCTTTCGGCTGGAATATAATTCCTGAATCAAACCAGTGTTGATGAGGTCAGCACATCCTTTTATCAACTTTTCAAGTTTTAGTTTTTTGTTGCGACTTAGAGATTATGGCTGGATATACATCCTGAATCTACTGAAGCTGTAGAGGTCAACCCATCCTCCTATCAACTGATGGCTCTATGCCCAAAACCTATTTTTATAGGGGCTAACACCTAATTTGCATACTTCTAGAACCTTTCACACTTGCTAGAACATTCTACAAACTTCCAAATGTTCTATTTTTAATATCCTTATTTTTATGACTACTTTCTGAATTAAAACTTTTTTGTAACAATAATTAGAACTCAATAGAGTCCTTTACTACAACTTTTTAAACATTATGATTATTATTTTTATATATAAATGCATCCTCGTAACAATACACACACATATATATATATATATAATTATCAAGTTCAGATTAAAATTATCAAATTCAGAAAAACTAGCCAATTATTAAATCAAAGAAATTAAATAATTTTCAAATGCCGTCATAAAATAAATTTAAACTATCTAACACATAAAATCTTAGAATTACCCCGTTCCGACACACTTGCCAGTTCTTTCATATCTTATGCGGATCATTCATTGGAGGATTTTACAGACCGAAGAAGTGAGGACAGAGATTTACCATACAATGGGTTGACATGCCAGTATATATGCACAGCGACTTTATATTATTGATGTACAAAGTTAAAATAAACTGTCTTGCACTGTCTGATTGTAAATGATTTTACTGTAATTATTTCAACATAAATATTTCACATGTATAATGGTGCACCTAACTGTAAAGTTAGATATATGTTTTTCGTGTCTATGGGTGCACCTAATTATGTGCATGTTCCCAAGTATAGTTATGAATATATGTGTTATATGTATTATTGTATGTATTATTGTGTGTATAAGAGTGCACCTAATTATGTACATGTTTTTCCTGTATATGAGAATGCCTGATTTTATGTAAGTTGTGTTAATCTTGGATGCTCATTTTACTCATATGTGTACAGGTTAATATCAAGACCCAAATGATATATGCTGGTATATATGGATATATATGTGTAATTTTTGTTAAGATGTATGAAATGTGAAATATACCACATCATTTGGGAGTGAAGAGTAGATAGATATGTGTACACAAGTTTACATTGATTTTATACATATGGGGGTTACTTTTTATAAGAAAAAAAATTTAATTAAAAAATTAAGAATAAATAAATAAAATAAAATAAAAAACAGGAAATAGCAGATATAAAGAATTAATAGATATATGTTAAAAAGTTGTATATATATATATATACATGTGTGCATGGATCCGCTCTTCATAGGTGTACAAGTGTGTGAGCACAATAATTATATGGGGATATAAATAGTTGAATGTATGTATGAATAATAAATTTGTATGTACACACACACACATATATAAATGTGGACACATCTATGGGTAAATATACGTATGGATATGAGGATGTGTGTAAGTATGAGATATATATGAGCACTTTTTATGAAAGTAAATGTATAAACAGGAGGTTTTTAATCAATCTGTTTTTTCATACATTTACTTTCATAAAAAGTGATCATAAAAAAGTGCTATAAAAAGAGCCTAATATTGGAATTTTGTTATTACAATGGTTTATAAAAGCATTATATCACTACATAAAAATTTTCATGTTTCAGAACAATATATATATATATATATATATATATATATATATATAATTGGGAGTGTATAATGATAATATACATGCTAAAAAGTCTGCTTTCTTCTACCGAGCGCCCATAGCCCAGAGGTAGAATCGCTGACTGACACCAAATCAGTTGGGTTTCAGTCCTGGGTTAAAAGCAATCAGAGTCTAACCGTACTGATGAGCTGTGATACAGAGAAACAGATCTGTCTGCCGATGACTATATATATATATATATATATATATATGTGTGTGTATTTCTTTATTTACTGCTTGGCCAAATTTTCCAAAAATTCATTGGCACTAATTGGAAGAATAGGATAATTATTGTAATTTATACTTATTTTTATGGCGACACATACTTATGATCTCCCTTCGTTTGTTCAGGAGTATATTTTGGTTTTGAAATTTTAAAATTTTAATTTTTTCTGTGAAACATAAATTACACCTATCTCTTAATCTATTTTGGCCAAGCATTTACTTCCCCACCACCTACCACTACTAACTCAAGGGTCAAGCCACATACCTCCCACTACCAAGAAGAAATTACAACTAAATTCTTTCTTCTAGCCCAACCCAAATAAAACCAGTACATCTGTTATATTCCGGGAAGGAATAACAGGGAAAAGAATAGTGTAAGAATAATACTTAACACTGAAGATAGATTAGAAGAGATTTATTATATAACAGTACAATAAACCAATAGACATACAAGAACAATCAACGTATAACAGGAATAACGATCAAGTAGAAAATGTCTCCGATTATGATGTATGCTTTCGTCTAGTGACGTATGCTGACATATGCCCCTAGTCACAGTCTTTTATAGACTAGACTATATCCATTATGGGGTAGGATAGGATATTCCTCTACAACACCTCCCCTGAGCTAAATTCTTTGTGGAATTTTGCTCAATATTTTTTTCTTTTGGGATCTGGGCATAGGTGTTTTGTTTTCTTTCTTTTTCTCTTACTTCTTCTTGTGTCCTTACTTTCAGGAGAATCATTAGTTACCTCCATCAGTACTTCCATGTTTGCGGGTGGCTTAATTTCAAACGTATTGTATAAAACCTCCATTGGTATCTCATATTCCTTATTGACAGTTTCTACGAATTGGGGTCTTAACTGATTTAGGTGTCTTTTGCAGGAAAACTTCTGTCCTTGCACTATATAGATCAATTTACCAATTCTCCAACTTCCTATTCCGTCTTCCCACAAACACTTTCCTGACCAATACTTTTTAAAAAAAACTTTATCACTTTCTTTGAAATATATTGTATCCGAGTTTGGTTTTCTCAAGGTCTTTTTCCTTTCCTTTGGTAATAGCCTATCAAAGATTGATCTAATCTTTCTTGCATACATTACCTCCACAGGTGATAAATTACCATTGATATTGTGATTGGGTGTAATCCTATACACCATCAAAAAAGTTTGAATATTTTTATCATCAGTGTCGATTCCATCCACTTTTCCCATTGCTCTTTTGAATGTATCGATGAACCTTTCTGCCTGCCCATTTGACATCGGATTATATGCAGGTGTCGTTACGTGTTCCATAGCTAACACCTCGCAATAACTCTTAAACTCAGATCCTGTGAACATGGTACCGTTATCACTTATGATTGTTTTTGGCACCCCCAGCCGGCTAAATATTTCATTTAAAGCCTTTATCGTGTTTGCCACTGTTGGTCGCTTGAATTTATATAATTCAGGCCATTTGGAAAAACTATCCACTATGATTAGATAATATTCTCCTTTTATTGGTCCTGCATAGTCCACATGTATTCGTGACCACGGCACATCTGTTTTAGGCCACGGCTGCGTTTTTATGGGTGGTGATTTAGCTGCTAGCTGACAGCCTTTACACTGTTCCACCAATTCTTTGATATCTTGGTCCATTCTAGGCCAGTACACATAACTCCTCATTAAGGACTTCATTTGTGATATGCCTGGATGACCCAGATGAAATTCTTTAAAAATCCTTTTTCTTACCACCCTTGGTATTACCACTCTCTGAGCATACATCAGTGTTTTATTACAAATTGAAAATGGTGAAACTTTTCCTTCTTTATTTTCTTTATTTCCTTTCACTTGCTTAATCATTTTAGCAATATAGTCATCTGTTTTCGCAATTTTTTCAATTTCTTCCGGCGTTACTGGTAATAAGCTAATGGTGTTTAGTTCCTTTAGTTCCTTTTCTTCTTTTAGCGCCACTATCACCGTTTCTTCTAGCAACTCAGGCTTTTTTGGAATCAGTCTTGACAGACAATCTGCATATGCAATTTTTTTAGATGGAATAAATTTCATTTTGAAATTGTAATTTAACAAAATTACAGACCATCTTTGTAGCCTGTTCACTGAATGAGTCGGTACACCTTTTTTCAACCCAAATATTGATAATAACGGTTTATGGTCAGTTCGCAGCACAAACACTCTCCCATAAATAAATTTGTTAAATTTTTTTACTGCATAAATTATAGCTAGTGCTTCCTTTTCTATCTGGCTATAATTTTTTTCTGCTGGAAGCAACGCTCTCGAAGCATGAGTGATAGGTTTCATTGCGCCATCCTCTAATTTGTTTAACAATACAGCTCCAACGCCAAATCTGACAACAAGCACTTTTTGATTTTTTCAAAAGCTTCGTCACATTCCTTCATCCAACACCATTTTTTATTTTTTTCCAATAATTTATTTAAGGATGCTCTTAGGTCATGCATATTAGGAATGTAGATGTTATAATAATTTGCAAACCCCAGAAATGACTGTAGCTTAGTTACATTATCTGGAATAGGCATATTTTTAATTGCTTCAGTTCTGTTTGGATTAGGTTTTCTAGCTTTGCGATCGATAATTTGACCTAAATACTCAATCTTGTCCAAGCAAAACTTGCATTTTTCAGGTCCTACTTTGAACCCTTAATTCCTAATTCACTTAAACACTTCACGGACATGCGTTTTATGCTCTTCTATACTTTCACTTTTAATCAAAATGTCGTCTAGGCACGCCATTGCATAGTCAAGACCCAATAACATAGTATCCATGATTTGTTGGAATGCACTAGGTGCTACCTTTAAACCAAATGGTAGATGTTTCAATCTGTATAATCCTCTATGTGTGTTTATTGTCAAATACTTTGAACATTCTTCCTCGACCTTAACTTGTAGATATGCTTCTGATAGATCTATCTTTGAAAAGATCTTTCCTCCATTTAACTTTGAAAATATCTCCTCTTTTAAGCATTCATTTACTCTGGTCGAAAAATCTGCACACACTTTTATTTTGTTATTCTTCTTCTTTACATAGACCGTAGGCGATGCCCAGTCTGAATAATCCACTTTTTCAATAACTCCATTTTTTTCCAATCTTTGCAATTCTTTGTCTATCGCCTCTAATGATGCAAAGGGACCTTTCCTTTCCGGTTTGAACACTGGTTTAATGCTTCCGTTTGCGTACAGCAACCCAGTTTCTCCGAAAATACTTCTGCGAACTCATTTTTTAAGTCTTTTATGAATTTTTCAGTCTGCTTCGACTTTCCTACATTTGACGTATTTATCTTTCTGCAAAACATATTCATGGGCTTTCCCCATAAATTAAATAACACGATTAAATCTATACCAAATAGATTTGTATTTTTTTCTAAAATCACATAGTTTTTAGTCTTGTGTACTATACCGTCAAATGCTACTTTTGCGAAAAATTCACCTCTGAATTTTAATTTACTACCTGAAATACCTCTTGCAATCTTTTTAGTTTTCTGTAACTCTGGTCAGCTTATTTTGTCTCAGGTATATTCATCTACTGTAGAGATATCACTTCTGGTATCCAGTAAAGAAGTAACATTTTGTCCATTTATTTTTTATGTCCACGTACTTTCTAGTACCGCAATCCTTTGTGACTTTCTTCATTACCACAGTATTTATCCTTTTGGACTTTCGGTCCCTTTTTTCCCCCCACACATCACTGCTTTGTGCCCCTTCTTCGTACATTCAAAGAATTTTTTATCTCTAAAATAACATTTACTTGTGATGTGGTTAGTTTTGCCACATGCTTCACAGTATGGTTTTCCCTTTAACTTTATGAATTCGAGCAACGCTTTTTTCTTCAATACAAACATCTCTTTTAATGTTTATCAACTTTTGGCATTCTTCCGACACTTTCTGTAGCGTTATTTCTACATCCTGATCCAACATTGTGAGAATCTTAGAACGTACTTCCTTATCTTTCAGTGCCATTAACCCTTGTACAAAGATTAAACATTTAAACATGTCTTCTTTGATATCCTTAATTTTAAACCGTTTGCATTGTGAGTTAACTTTTCCAGCATAAGTAACAAAGTCTTCTTGTTCTTCCTTTACAATATTTAAACACTTATATTGTGTATAGAACAAACTTTCTCTTTCTCCAAACATTTTTGACAAAATTTCGACCGTTTTGTCGAACGAAATGTCTTCAGCTTTCTTTGGTAAAATAAGGTTTGTGTATTTCATATTTTCCTTAGTTCCTATCTTTTGTAATAAAAGCATTATTTTTTCCTCGTCGATCCATGCTTTGCACCATCTTGAAAAAATCGTTTCGTATCTTTTATAGTACAAAAGAAAAGTAATTCCTCCTTCAGGATTGTATACAAATTCTGTAAGAGGGTTTGAAATACCCTCTGCAGAGAAGACTCTAGAACCTTCCTTTGGTTTGCCCTGCTTTAATACCACTTTTTTCAAAACCTCTTGTTGAAGTATCATTTGTTGTTGGACATCCGTTTGGAATTTTTGTTGGCTTTCCTGTTGTTGCATTAACTGTTGAACCGCTCCTCCCAGTGTCTTTGCAAATTCAACTAATTGTTCCATATTTTTTATATGTACAGTTGACCAATAAGTTATACTCTTTGGCAAGAACAATAAATGTAGATTTTTATGATGGGGTAAAAAAAATACCTCTTACCTCAACTTATTTTTCTTTTCGTGTCAACCTTTCCAAATTTACATCATCACCAAACTGATATTTGGTGAGCGAGCTTTGCGTAAATGTCAAATCTTCGTTGTCAATCTGTTATTTTGGCGAGCCCTATGTAACTGCCAAATCTTCCTCATCAATCTGTTATATCCTGGGAAGGAATAACAGGGAAAAGAATAGTGTAAGGATAATACTTAACACTGAAGATAGATTAGAAGAGATTTATTATACAACAGTACAATAAACCAATAGACGTACAAGAACAATCAACATATAGTAAAAGGAATAACGATCAAGTAGAAAATGTCTCTGCCTATGACATATGTGTCCGTCTAGTGATGTATGCTGACGCATGCCCTTAGTCACAGTTTTTTATAGACTAGACCATATCCATTACGGGGTAGGATAGGATGTTCCTCTACAACAACATTCCAACCCCTTCCTTTACCTAAGCTAAGCTCTGGGCTTAGAATTTTTTTCTCATTCTCTGTTTATTATGGATTGAAGAATGCATGCCTTAAAATGACATGTTGAAAATGGCTATTTCTCTACTAAGTTTTATCTGAATTTACAGATAAATAAAGAAATATCCACTCTGTACATTGAATTGGTTTGCATTGAGCTCTCTATTGGATCAGTTTTAATATCTTAATGATATTACGAGGATCCTCCTGGATTATTTACCAACCTTATCCCAGATTTTACAAATCCTTCCTGGATTTTTACCACTTTTATATATATATATATATATATATATATATATAAATATATATATATTATTGTAATATAATTAATTTAACATTTTTGCAACACAGAATTTTCTATGTTTCAGAATCATTTTTACTATGATTCCATCTTCAAGCAATCATTTAGCTTTCAATTAAAGCTAAAATGAAAGTTTCAAGAAAACTTTCTTTTACTTTTACAAATTCAATTTAAAACTTAGGTATCAAAAATGAGTGGATGTATCCACTAAAATAGCCGCCCCAACAATCATGCTTGGCACACAAGAATTTGGCAAATTAGAAAGTGAAGTAAAAGGTTATATGAGTAAACTAAAAGCAACAAAGACTTTAATAAAATATTAAAATGTAAGAAAATTAAAATGTGGGTGAGGGCATGTATAAAACGAAAACATTTACAGCAAACTAATAATTGATTTACTACTAAAAAGTAAATAAAATAAAAAATGAACTAAAAACTCAAATAAACAAGCTTTAAGCTAGACAGGGGATGCAACAAATATAAAAAGTAGACAAAACTGCAAAGGAAAAATTAAAAAATGTCAAAAATAAATAAAAATATAAAGCAAACAGAACTTGCAAAAAGTTGATCTTCACTTGTAATAAAGGTGATTTCCGAGTTATGTGAAAATATCAATTGCGGAATGCAAATGGACTAAAAAAAAATAAGATTGTGGAACCTTAAAAAAATGCAAATCAGTTATCTTTCAATCAAATTTGTCCGCGGGCACTCCACTCCCATCAGAATGGAAACTTCCAAATTCAGGCTTTCCCAATCTATAAATGGAGTGGACAAGCTCCCAGGCAAATTTTGGTGCACAGATTGATCAGCAACAGTGTCTTCAGTTTAAAAATAAAATAAAATGCTTTTGTAGTAGTACTCATGTACACATCTGTATGTTCACACCCACATACACATTCACGCATATTACATTTTGTGTTTTATACATACGTATAACTACTGTCTGGCGTGTTTTCATTCTTGAAACATGCAGTAATTTTTTTTTTTTTAATCATATCACCCCAAGCAAGGCGGTAACGCCACTGCTGTGCAGGGGGCTACGTAAGAGTGAAAAGATTAGAAAAGAGAAAGTTGGAAACCACATCCTAAACAGGAAACAAGGAATGAGCCTCTTCACCTGTTCAAAAGACGTGGGTGGAGTGTGAACCGGGCGATAATTTAGTCTATCTACTCCAATTGAAAAAAAGAAAAGAGTGAAAAGATTGGAATCATTTATCTATCACGTGTATCTTTCCCACGCAGTTTGGTTTGGTAGTTAACCAGCAGACAAGTGATTCTGACAGTTGGGTGTCCACTTTCGACCGGCGAAGTGGAAGTAATGTGCAGCTTTCACCCAACTCGAGAGGAGACCTACTGCTATCCAATATGGGAGAGGGAACTTAGTTTGATTCTTGTCTCGTACACACCTGCAGTAATTGCAGGTAGCAATTAGGTGCTGATTTGATTTCGAACACACACACACACACACATGCATGTTGTTCACACAAACTCTAATCAAACATTTCAATTCAAGAAACAGTATCTACATTACATTCTTTCTTTCAGGAACTTTCTTTCCTTCATGTTTCTTAATGTTACAAGGGAAACAACTTTTCCTTCACTATTTGCATACTTTCAACTCTATGTAACCTATTGTTAATAATACGTTTTAATTGTTATTAACTCTGGTTTCATTGTCTTATTTCCAATGCCATTTACGCTGATTGAATCATAAATTCATGAGCGAATACCCTGGTAACTGCTCCATGTGGTGACTGCCGATGTGAGTCGATCATTGTAATTAATTCATGCATTTTTTGGATTTAAAGACCCACCTATTTTTCATCATTGTGCTTTACTTCCTACCCAATGATATGTAAATTAAATTCATGAGGACTTAAAATTGTGAACACAATCCGTCTTAAAATTCTTGGAAACCTGACAGCTTGATTCATATGTTTTAGACCAGAGTTTTTCCAAAAAAATAAATCAACTCACTAGTAACCAGATTCCTGATTTTACCAACAGTTCATTTTTCACCAGTAACTCACTGCTGGATGTTTCGATAACACTTTGAAATTATTATTCAACCTATCTTTCACCAGCGACTTCACCGAATGGATTTGAATTTTTCACCACCAACATCGCTGATTTGTCCCCAGTACTGGAACATTTTCACCGACAATCTTCACCAATGGGACCTTCGAAAACACTTTGAATTATCTAAACGCAGAGCTTGTTTCAACATTATTCACAGCTCTCTGAAGTCATTGTTTAAAACTCACATCTCAGCAGCATCTCAGTCACACAAGCCACGTCCGTACCCCAACATTTTGTTTACTTTTCTTCTATCTTCTGAGGAATCAACATTTCAGTTTGGACTCAAAATTTTTACTGTCCTGCCACTCCCACCCTGCAGCAAGATGGCTGATCACCATCACCAATTTTGGTGTGAATTCTGTTCTTGACATTCCATACCACACAGAATTCCAACACAGCTTTGAAAGCTACTTCCTGATTCACATTGGTGACCTCTTTCTCTCACCAAAGTCATTTGGTTCTACGCCATACATTGTATGCATACTCCAACTTCAATTCAAGTCGACTCTTTTCTAATCAACGTTATTTTTTTCCCACTCTTCACCATGTACTTTTATTTGCGGATCCAAGAGTGGGGACGTCAGTTTACCATGCCACTACTAATACAATAAACGGCATGGTGAATTCAGCAACTTTTCACATCTTCACCCTTCTTTTTCAGCAACCAACTTTTTTTGGACATAATAAAAAAATATATCGTATGTATTTCTTTTAATCTGGTGGGGGTTTGTAGTACTCATGTACACATCTGTACGTTCACACTCATATACGCATTCACACATATTATATTTTGTGTTTTACACCTACAGATAACTACTGATTGGCATGTTTCCATTCTTGAAATACCCAGTAATCATTTATCTATCATGTGTATCTTTCCCACGCAGTTTGGTCTGGTATTTAACCAGTGGACACATGATTCTGACAGTTGGTCGTCCGCTTGTGACTGGCGAAGCGGAAGTAATGTGCAGCTTTCAACCAACTCAAGAGGAGACCCACTGCTATCCAATATGGGAGAGGGACCTTGGTTTGATTCTTATTTCACACACACCTGCAGTAATTGCAGGTAGCAATTAGGTGTGAATTTTATTTTGAACACACACACATGCATGTTGTTCACACAAACTCCAATCGAAAATTTAAATTTAAGAAACAGCATGTACATCACATTCTTTCTTTCAGAAACTTTATTCAATTATTGTCTTTCCTTTATGTTTCTTTACATTACAAGGAAAACAACTTTTCCTTCACTATTTGCTTTCAACTCTATGTAACCTATTGTCAATAATGCATGTTTTAATTGTTATTTCATTCCAATGCCATTTACACCGATCGAATCGTAATCATAAATTTGTTAGCGGATACTGGGGTATCTGCTATACAATACTCACACCTACATGCACCAATTCACACACTCACTTTTCAGGAGAAAAAGGCTGTCATACTTCAAAGAAGGTACATCTACTAAATAATCAGCATAGTATGAATAAAAAAGGCCCCAAGTTTAATAAAAACGAACTTTTTCATCAAAATGTTTGTATAAACTTTATATTATTATTAAGAGAAAAGATCAAAGTAATTTTTAATTATTCTTAATTGTTTTTAAAATCCCTTCTAACATATTCAAAATTTTGATAAAATATCTTGTTTTGATTTTAGTTAGCGGATAACCAAATCGTTACGAGAGTTTACGATGAAAAATGCAATATTACATAACTTGTTTTTTTTCTGGTGATAAACACATTAATTTGGAAATTCTTGCAATAATCAAATAATTGTTGGATTTTAATGAAACTTTCAGGACTTATTCACAAATGAATGAAATTATTTTCAAAATTATTATTTTTAAAAAATCTTGGAAAATTTTTTTTTATATCTGTTACCACACCAAACATAAATTAATGAAATTTAAAATTTTGTTGTGATAATTGGTTTTATTAGTTAAACACAGGATTCATTGTGGAATGTAAATCATTTATTATATTTTGGAAAAATTTTTCTTTTATTTCCGAACATAAAAAATGCAATATAACTAGGACATTATTTTTATTTGATAAGCTTTTAATTGCTTGAATAAATAAGCTAAATTAAGGACATCATAGTCTGAAAAATTTTTTTTTCGATTAATAATGAAATTTTAAAAGTATTCTTTTAATATTTTTAATAAATAATAATTTATAAAATTTCAAAAATATTTTTAAAATACTTCAAAGATTTGTTGGGGTTAGTTTAAAAACTTATTCAGCAAAGGTTATATTCACTAATCAAAAATTAAAAAGTTTAATACAAATCGTCATGCCTTCCTATTTTAAAAATAATTTTTATTTTTTTTGTGTATTTGAAGTTTTTTGTATGGTAATTTCTGTGTAAATTAAAAGGACACGTTATTCAGAATTTCCTCCCCTTACCCGAAAAAGATTTGTACAATTATATATCACTTGTGATCACTATAATTATCTTATCACTAATCTGACAACCTGTCAAAGGTACCTCCACTCATTTTCGGTATCTAAATTTTAAACTGAATTTTTTTTTAAAAAAGTTTTCTTGAAACTTTATTTTTGTTTTAATTGAAAGCTAAATGATTAAATTTACTATTTCCAGTAAGCAAAATACCCTGGTCTAATTCAAACAAAAATTATATTGACTGGAATCTAAAGTTTTTCAATTTTATTTTTTTGAATCTTTCAATTTTTTGGCTATTTTTAAGCAATCAGCACATTTGTAAAAAATCTTGCACAAATAAAATAATCTGTGACACATTATTTTTGGAAAATTAGAAAATTTTATGTTAGATTAATCTGATTTGCACAAGTATTATTTATAGCATGGAATTTAGTATAAAACAATTTCTTAATCACAGAGTAGAGCTTTCCGACCTGTCTGCCATATATCAAATGTGTTGGCACTAAAAGTGTAGGTACCTCCACTTATTTTTGATACCTTGTAGGGAGTGTTGGTTATGTTTGTGAAATGGTCTTGTGCCTAACAGAACTGAGCCCACCACGTTTAAAGAATTAGAAGATTGATTAAACATTAAAAGAATAATAAAAGGGTCTCGTATCTATTAATAAATGTAAATTTATTTAACAAGAATTAACATCAATTTTCATAATGAAATAAGGCTTGTTAGAAAGTTCTTCATACAACTTTTCCTTGAATATGTGCATTTTAAAGTTAATTTTTTTATGTCTGACGAAATTGATTTGTGAAAAAAAAAAAAGGGCTGTTTCACTATGTGCACAATTGAAGCTGGCAAAATAATCCAGTTTCACTTTTTTTTTGCTGACAAGTAAATAAGGAAAGAGGAGAATCAATTTATGCAGTGTGAAAGAGAGAGTGAGAAAATGCATGTCGTCTGGACTTGGCATCTACTCAGACAACTAATAACTCTCTATAATATTTTTTCTTTCTTTGTTGTCAGTACACGAGGAAGGAGAAAGTAAAAGAGTAAGTAAATATAATTTGCCTATCCGATTCACAGCTTGTGGCTTTCTGTGATGCTCTTTCGGTGTTGTCAGGATAAGAGGAAGAAGGAAATCAATGAATGCAATGCAAAAAAGAAGGTGAGAAAGTAAGAAAATACAGGTTGTACAGACCTAGCGTTCAGTGGTCAACTCATGGTCTCCTACCAAGACAAAATCACGTGTATTTATACATTTGTGGAAAACAGAATTGGATAAAATTTTAATATTTTTTTCTTGCTCCTGACTGGTTAATAAATGTGAGATTGTATCAGTTTTGTTTTCAAAGACATCCACACATGGTAAAATTTAGTGAGCCAGTTGTTTTGTGAAAAACATTTTCTGATGGCAAATGAATAAATGTATGTTTATTTTTTACTGGCTCATGAAAAGTTATATGTGTGTGTAAGCTCAGATTCTCTGTGCAATCAAATATTATGAAATCCGACAACCTATGTTTTAAAATGAATTTTTACAAATGAAAAAGCTTTTATTTTTGCTTTAATTGAAAACTAAATGATTACATTTACTTTTTCCAGTAAGCAAAATACTCTGGTGCATTTCAAATAGAAATTATATTGTCTGGTATCTTAACTTTTTTGAGTTTTCAGTTTATTGGCTGTTTTGCATAGTACTGTAACATCTAGTCAGGTGCCCCTGCTATTCATCTCAGGCTTCTTGACAAAATCCAACAAAGAATCTATAATTGATCCCGACCTGGGAGCTCAACTCCAGTCAGTTTCTCACCGACGTAATGTGGTTTCCCTCTGTCTCTTCTACTAATAATTTAATGGCTTCTGCTCTGATGAGCTTAGCTACCTGGTGTCTCTATTGCATGAATTTACTCGAGCTACTAGACTAGCAGCTAGGTCCCACCTTTTACAGTGAAACCAATCAATGTAACTGCAGCTTCTACTCCCTCAGCTTCTTTGCTTGCACTTCCTGCCTGTGGAATTCCCTTCCTGAAAGTTACAATCTCCAAGAATTTAAATGAAAAGTCAATTGCTATCTCTTACCTTCTTGACTCACATCCTTTCCATGACAACCTTTGTATCATGTTTTTTTCTTTCTTTCCACTCCCATGCAGCCCTCTTCACACCTGTATTCTCATTCTTTTTTTACTCATTCTCTGACTCCTCTGTAACTTGTTCCTCTTTCTAGTCACTCACCTCTTCTGTAAACCCCTGCGCACAAGTGTCAGTTCTGTTTTGCTTGGGATGAAATGATTATATATATTAAAAAGAAATTAAAAGCTTATCCAATAAAATAAGGTCATAGTTTTATCACATTTTTTATTTTACAATTCATATTTTCGGAAAAACAACCAACTGTTTAGAAAAAAAAAAAAAAAAAAAAAAAATAAGAAAAAAGGATTTACATTCACCAAGGTGTCCTGCATTTAAGTAATGAAACAAATTTTTTGATGAAAAATTAAATTTCTTGAAATTTCATGAATTTAAGTGGAGGGAGGGTAATAGATTTGAAAAAAAAAAAATATTTTTACCAAGATTTTAAAAAAATAATGATTTTGAAAATAATTTAATTCATTTGTATACAAGTTCTGAAAATTCATTAAAATCAGACAGTTATTTGATTTTTGCAAGAATTTCAAAATTAATTTTTTTTACTGGAAAAAAAAGGAGTTGCATAACATTATCAGCTATCCATAGTAAACTCTGGTAAAAATTTGATTACCAGCTGATGAAAAAAAAAAAAAAAAAAATGAAAAAAGAAGATTTTTTACCCAAAATTTTTGGTATGTTAGAAAGGATTAAAAAGTTTTTAAAAATAATGAAAAATTACTTTGATCTTTCCTCTTAGTCTTTGACAAACAATGGAAAAAAAATTGTTTTTTGGGGCCTTGATTTTTTTCATGTTATGCTGTTTTCTTAATGAATCACTGGAGGTACCTATATGTTAACACGATGGATATTTCTTAAGCTTTTTTTTATTTCTTGAAATTTTGCTCATTTTTGTTTGTTGAAAAAAAAGAAAAAAAAGTTAAAAGTAGAGAACTTTTTTTTAATGGTCAGTTAGGTAATTCCCAAACAAAAGATTAAAAAAGTGACTTTAAATGATAAAAGAAATTCCCCAAATTTAAACTATATTTTGTCGTGAAAATCTTTAAGTTCAATTAATATTAAAATGAAAGCTTCTTCAATTTTTTTAAAAATTCATCTTTTTTTAAACCTAAGGAATCACAAATTAGCAAAGGTGAAATTTTGCAGTCTAAGCGAGAGAACTCCTTATTTCATCGGGACTCGCACATCTGAATTTTCTAACGCAACATTTTCTGTTTAATCTTCTGCTTTTCTTACGTTGCTTAATCTCTTCTCATAACTGGTTTATTCTTAATCATATTCAAAAGTACAATAATCATTGTATATTTTTGTTAATACAATTTATATTGTTATTAACAATGTTGTTTTCTTTCGTCAATTACTTCCTCAAAATATAAAAGAATTAAATAATGTATGTTGGTTGAACGTATATTTTTGTCTGTTTTAAATGTTGACCCAACGTTTCTCTACAAAAAAAGTACCTACATTCACAACACAAATAATTTAAAAAATGAGGAAAGTAGGAATTAAAAAACAAAACAAAACTTACTTTAAATTTTTTAAGGGATGATTTGTCATGGATGTTGAATTTTGAAAGGTATGAAAAAATCATACTTAAAAAAAAAAAAAATGATTATTTCTACACACACAAATTATTTGAAAAACCTTGGTGCGTGAAGCTTTTCAATTTTCGATTTAAAATAGTCTTCCCTTACCCTAGCAACATTTGAAGAATTTTAAAAACATTTTGAAACTCTAAATGATTATAATTAAAAAAGAAAAAAATGAAAACGATTCTTGTAAAAATTCTAAAAATTCATTATTCATCGAAATTGTTTTTTCTTTATACTTAATGTCCTTTAAAAGCAATTAAAAGCTTAATATCATTTTTTATTTGACTATTTGGAGCAGATTTTGTGAAAAGTTGTTTGTAACTGATTGAAGAAAAAAAAAAATTACATGATTTCCCCAAAGGAGTTCTGCTTTTAAATAATAAAACAAAATTCAGCGTAGGCATTGAATTTCTAGAAAAAAATAATCAAAAAATTAATTAGTATTTTTTTTTTTAGTCTTACTCTTTTTAAACAAATATTTTGATGAAAAAAAAACTTTGTTTTTTAAATTTGGGGCCTTTTTTTCTTCATGCTATAACTGTTTTTTTTATATTAGTAGAGGTACACATGAAGGTGTTTTTTCGAAATGGAATTTTATGGGACTCTTTTTGGTGTGATAGACCAGAAAAAAATGAGTAAAAAAAGTTTCTTTGGTTTTAGAAGTAAAACGCGAAAAAAAAAATTATTCTTTCAGTTTTATCCCTGTTTAATTCTGTGCAAATAGCGTACATGATTTAAAATTTAAATTAGTTTGCTTATAAAGAAATTCTTTCATACATCATTATCCATTAAATAAAAAAAAAAAAAAAAAGAAAGCAAAATGTACTAATTTTTTATACAATCAAAACATTCTGAATACAAAAAAAGGGAAACTTACGATTTTGTTTACAACTCAAGCGACATAACTTTTGTCACCTTAACGATATCACAAAATACGAACGATGGCGGGAAATAAACCTGGTTATTTAAGAATTTATCAAATGAATGAACAAGTTACATTATTTCAAGAGAAAATTTACTAAAAACCAAAAAAGTATCATTTTTCAATGTCAGTTAGAACCAAAGTTCGATGTCATCATGGAGAATCAACAAGATAAACAAATAACCATAGCTGAAATGCATAAACGAAAACAATGGAAACCTGGTTGGTAAAAAATAAAAATTTGTTAGTTTATTTATTACGATGTTAACTGCACAATTTTGCATACTAACAAGAGAAGATATTGTTATATAACATCTTACTTTTCTTAATGTATGAATTTGATCGTTTTTTTTTTTTATACTAGAATGAGTATAACATTTTTGTTCTAAAGTTTTGCCCAATTTATCATGATCAAATAAAATTGACACTTGGTTCCGCAAGTTTTTATTTTACAGAACGTTAGTTTAAGTTAAAAATTTTAACTTAAAATATTAGTTAAAAAAATTACTGTTTTTTTACATTAAATTTTTACTGTTAAAATTTTACAAATGATCAATGATCATATTAAATTCATTCGTTGTTTTATGTTTTATCACGCCGACCGGGAAAAAAAATCAAGCGAATATTTATTTATTTGGAAACAAAGTTCCAAAAACTTTTAAAAGTATATGAAGTTGTACGGGAACTTAATTTTATTTTTCACCCCAAACATTCATTCGTTGCATTGATGATTGATGGGAAATAAATTTTTTAGTCAATGTCCCTTTAAAATATTTGTTGTTTTTTGAAAGAATAGCCTAAAGTTTATCTATAAAAAAAAAAACATTTTATGTCTTTAAATTATTTTTTAATTTTTAATGCATTGTCTCGTTCAATCGATTCGCCATTGTAAATGAAAAATGAAGTCAGAAAATTGAAGACATTTTTAAAAATCTCTTAAAAATCAAATATGTGTCATATTTGTTACAAAGGAAATTATTTAAAGTGAGAAATTAATTAATGTAGTTTTTAAAAAATATTACTTACTTTATTCTTATAGCCAAAACACATTTGAATACATTATAGTCTGAGTACACAGTTAGGTGCCTCCAATAATTCGCCGAAAAAAAAAAAAAAAAAAATAGCATAGCTTAATAAAAAAACAAAACAAAGTAAATGTTTATGTTATTAAGAGAAAATATCAAAGTAATTTTTAATTATTTTTTTTTTACATTTTAATAATTTCTAACGCTTTCGAAATTTTGGTAAAAAATCTTTTTTTTTCGGCATCGGGTAACCAATTATTGTTGTCATCAGCAGAGTTTTACAATGGATAGTTTTTTTCCTGCCAAAAAACAAAAAAACAAAAAAACATTAATTTGGAAATTCTTGCAAAAATAAAATAATTATGGGATTGTAATAAAATTCTCAAGACTTAGTCACAAATGAATTAAATAATTTTTATAATCATTATATATTTTTTATAAAATCTAGGTAAATATATATATATATATATATATATATATATTTACCTTTCCACTATGTAGATTCATGAAATTTCAAGAAATTAAATTTTTTATCGAAAATTTGTTTTATTAGTTAAATGCAGAACTCCTTGGGGAATGTATTGTAAATCATCTAATTTTTTTTCCAAGTAGTCGGTCATTTTTCTGAAAATCGGCTCCCAATAGTAAAATATTAAATGCAATGAAACTTGAAACTATGAGTTTAGTTAATTAGATAAGTTTTTAATTTTAATTTGCCTTTAAATCTATCCACCCCTTTTCTCGTGTAAATATTTCTTTGGAACAGTCCAACAATATTAACTAACCAATCATGGTTTGTTAAATGTGTTTCTCAGTATTTCATTGGTCAATATATATTTGGCACGAAAAATTCAACAGCCCGTTTTGATCCACTTTCTGCTTCCCAGAAAGTATACAAGGAGCAAACTTTATTCAGAAATTAGTGAATACTCAACTTCAACATGATTCCATGCTAGTCTTTTCTTTGAACAGTTTTACTAGCCCAACCTATCATTTGCGCGTACCAAACACCAAATTTCATCAGCACATCACCAGGATTCTAATTCACTCATTCAAACAACCAACTTGTAAAGAACTTTATTTAACGAGAACTCTGCATATTTACTCAAGACAAGTAATTTACTAACTTCAACAACAGTTACAGTTTAAATTCTCGTTTACACTAATTTTACACGCACTTAACTCTTTCTTATCTTAACAAAGATAAGCTTTATTTGAATATCTCACTATTTATACGAATCAATTCACCTTATTCAAGAAAACTGAAATTTAAACAAACTTATTACAAAAAGTTAAGAGAAAATGTGTTCATGTATAAACACATCTAAGGTACGTAACTCATTGTTCTTTCAACAATATTCTTTCATTAGCATTTTGTTAACACCAAATATTACCTTACGTACACTTCAACTGAACTTTATCAGAGAGACTTTTTCTGAACTGAACTTTCAACTTATTACATATTCTTTCGACACTCTTAGTCGACATATTTTCTGTGTACAATCTTCAACCAACAGTTGTTGTTATTCTATATAAAGTTTTGTTATTTTATTCAACACTGTTTGGTCTTCTTGGTTAAACCTCTTGCTCGTATACAGTTTATTAAAAAAAAAATGTTTGAGGATTTGGGTAGAACACACTCAGCCTTTTCACACATTTAAAGCCTGATAGATATATATTATATTCCATTATTTAACCCCCTCTCCTTAACAAATTGCTTATATATATATATATATATATATATATATATATATAAAAATTAAAGTAATTTTTCAAAATTCAAACATGCTAACATTTCAACATGAAATCTCTAAGAGAGAATTCACGTCTCCTCAGCAGACAGTCCTATATCAAAATGAAGAAAAGTAGAGTTAGGAAGGGGAAAATTAAAACGGTTAAGATTTGAGATATATGTCACAAAGAATTTTTTTCTAAAGGTCAGTCTATTTATGGTTTTTATTTTGTAAGTGAAGAGATGGGATGGGAGATTGGCATATCTAGCTTAATAGACGGAGAGAATATAGGAAATGGGAGGTCATATATATTAGTCATCTGCAGACAGATCTGTTTTGCTGTATCACAGCTCATCAGTACGGTTAGACTCCGATTGCTTTTAACCCAGAATTGAAACACGACCGAATTGGCGTCAATCGGTGATTCTACCTCTGGACTATGGGCGCTTGGTAGAAGAAGGCAGACTTTTTAGCACATATATTATCATTATACATGCCCAAGAGCCAGAGTGCTCTAATTCATTATTGAATGAGCAATGCGTACATGCCAGAGTAGCTACTGTTTTTCAAAGTCTGCCATTCTTCCAGAGTGCTCAATATATATATATATATATATATATTACTGACATTATAATCTGAAGAAAAGAAAAATTTTCGATGAATAATGAATTTTTATTTTTTAATTATAATCATTTTTAAAGTTTCAAAAATATTTTTACAATTCTTTAAAGCATTGTTGCAGTTAGTTAATTAACTTATTAAGTGAAGACTATATTTACTAACTGAAAATTGAAATGTGTATTACAAATCTTTGAGCCAAAAGATTTTTAAGATAATTTAAAATTTTTTTTGGGGTGTGTATGTGCCATGTAGAAAGAAAGTGTTGATACCAACATGTGTGGTTGTATGCTGAGCTCCTGGCAACAAATGTATCTGTTGAATGGATTGTGCTACTGGGATCATGTGACCGTAAATATTTATATATAAAGCACTTGGACAGAAGTCTGAGGGTGTTCAATGCATTTTGAGTAGTCAGTATTCTGTGTGTTCCAATGTTCTACAGCATTATTATGTATTATTCGAAGGATTTCTTAGTACGTTAACTTATGCAAAGATACTGTTATATCATAACTTGCAAATAGCGAGTTATCAAAAGTTTCCCTTCAGATCAATGTTTACAAAACAAACATTATAGAAGTGTCGACAAAAATAACATTTATGCTAATGTTATAACAGTATGATGGTTGTTTTTTTTCAAGTATATTTCATGTGTGATATTAAAAAGTCTAGTGTTTCACAGTTTCTTCTCCTTACACCAAAAAATTTGAACAATTATAGCAATTCTGGTCAACCATACATAGCTTATCACAATTTGGCTTTCAATGCTCACTTCACACATCAATCACTTACTTCAAAGGTCAGAAAAATCAGTGCTCTGTTATTAGGAATACTTTTATTCTAAATTTCATGCTATAAACAAGTAATACTTGTGTAAATCAGATTAATTAACTTTAAATTTGCTAATTTTTAAAAAATAATGTGCTACAGATGTATATTTTAGTTTTGCAAGATTTTTAAAATTGAGAATTAACTTTTGTTTACAAACTTGTCAAAATTATGAATTTTGAAAACTCTCAAAAAGTTGAAATTCTAATCAATATAATTTCTATTTGAAACACACCAGAGTATTTTGTTTACTGGAAATAAATTTAATTTTGCTTTCAATTAAAGCTAAAATGAAAGCTTCAAGAAAACTTTTTTAAAAAATTCAATTTTAAAATTAGTTATCTAAAATGAGTGGAGGTACCTTCAACACACCCAGGTATTCCACCTGTCAACAAACTCAACTACTAACAACCCTCATTAAAAACCAAAAAAAAAAAAAAGCACCTTCCTGAAATTTCATTGAAATTTCATTGATCCAAAATATCAAAACTTGTTTCTTTTAAGCTTACATCAAAAATAATTATTTTTAAGCTTATATAACTAATAATCTCAGGTCAGCTGCAACCCACAATGGTATCTCCTCCCCACAAAAAAAGTCACAAGAAAGAAAAGAAACTTTGTTTAATAATAAAAAGATTAACTATCAAATTCTTCCACTTTTTTAAATTTTTGTTTTAAAGGTTATGTCAATTAGTCTCATGCAGAACTGATGGTAAATTAAGGAATTTTGCTAAAAAATGTAAAATAAAACAAAAACAGAGCTTTGTTTTGTATAATTGGAGCTATATCAACCTCGAAGATACACGTGCAACTACAAGAATGTCTTTGCTACTTGTACTCTACAAAAGAACAAGAATGTCACTGATTTTTTTTTTAATGAAATATTTGTCTTAATCACCAGTATTAAAAACACTAACAATATACAAATATTTAGTATATAAATTATTGTGACTTTTTCCTGTTACTTCATTAACAGTCACATTCACAATGGCATACAAAGAAAACTTTGTTTATTTTATTCCTAACATTATGATAAAGGTAAACATAAATAAGAAATTTAGTGACCTGTAGAAAGCTCAAAAATCATGAATTAGCATAAAAAACAAAAAGCTTTCAAAATTTTGGGGGTCCTGGAAAGGCTGTAAAATATATATATATATATATATATATATTATATATATCAGAAAACCCAACACTCACCACTTACTTGCAAGTAAGTGGTGTGTGTTTGGTTCTTTGACATATTGTTAGCTCTGCATATTCAGTTCATTTGTTTTAGTTGTGCATTGAGCACTTTTTTCGATCTATCATCAGCTGGTTCAACCAGCCACTATCTCTCAAAGCTTAAATGCAATGTCAGTTGCCATCTTCTATCTCCTTGAATCCCATCCATCTTTTATCCTTTCTTCTACACCACCCCCGTGCCGTGTTTTTTTTTCTCTTACTGTAACCCTCCCTGTGCACTAGTGGCAGGTTTACCTTGTTTGGGGTGTTATGATCAATATATATAGATACACACACACATAATTCACTTAAACTGTTATTTCTTATTCATTTTCCTTGTAGCTGTCAATGCATTTACCAACAATGATGCAGAAATAGTGTTATAATCAAAAAAGGTAATTCAGAATTGTTGAATTATTTACTATTTGATATTAAAACTAGCAACAATTGTAAAAATAAAAAAGGATGCTTTTAAAAATATATTTGATGTGAAAATGGCATTAAACTTGACTTTTTTTAGATTGAAAATCTTATCAAGTGGAAGAATTTCAAAATAGTACTGAAAAATGACAAGTAAATTTTTACAAAAATAGATATTCTTTGTAAATTTTTTCCCTGTCAAATCTGAAAGAAAATAACATGTTTTATTAAATTATGCAAACACTAACTCTCCACAAAAATAATTTTTGAGTTTTATTGAATTATTTGTGTAAGCTTTCAGGATAAATTCTCAAGATATTCTGATTTGATATGGCGTAATTTTTACTGAAATAACATCCTCAGATTTTTCTTTATATAACTATAAAAGAATGTTTGTCATCAGCTCCTCCCCAATTTTAAAAATGTTCATGATGAATTGAAGTGAACCAAAAACATATTTCCACAAACTTTTTTTTTTTAATAAAATAGCTTGTTCAGTTCAAAATTAGTTCATTAATGAATAAATGCTGAAAATTTCATTTGCATCAGGTAATTCTCTAAATTTTAGTAAATTTTTGAAACAGGAGTTTTTTTTTTTTTTACTTTCATTTCAGAATAAACACATCTATGTCATTGCCTATTGTATATATCATTGTTAATAATAGTTATTATAATCACCAATTCAAGAAAGAAAAATCTGTTCTCTTTTGCAGATTACCACTTATTTAAGAGATAAATAAAGAAAATTTCTACATTTCCCTCAAACTATTGTCTGCCATTTAGTGGCACAAGCAGAGCAGCACAACATAAAGATGTGGAGATTAGTGTTGGGGCTAAATCACATATTAGTTTTTTATTCTTAATTTGATATTTTTTTATTTGATTCTCTCATAAAATAAATATTTCTTTTTAGACCTATTAAACATTTTCTTTTTAATTTTAAATATACAAAAATTATTTTGCCTTTGTGCTTGTACATATTTTCTGGAATGCTATCTACAGACTTTTTTCCACCTATAAATCTATATAAATGTTTTACAAGTTAATGTTTTGGAAAGCAAAATTGCAGACAAAGTTTTCTAATTTTTCAAAATTAATAGCAGTAATGATTTTAAACAAATAGTATAGTCAATAGCTCAATGGTATTGGCATAGAGTGAAATCAAGAAGACAGTTTATCATGTTTAGTTCTCAGTTTCAGCTTCACATATAGTACAGGGGATGTTATATGCAATGCACACAAGATACACATTTTATATATAAAATGTTTTTGGTCTTTTTATATGATAAAAAATTTATAAATATTTTTTTTTTTCACCCAAATATTATATAAGTTATACATATTTACTAAGTTCAGTATGATGAAGTTTTCTGATTTATTTTGAAAATTAACAGCAGTAATGATTTTAAACAAATGATACATCTCAGCTCAATTACATTGTCATAGATTAAAATCACAAAGACAATCTTCTGCTTAGTTCTAGGTTCTTTCTAAAGTTTTCTTCGGTACTCCTAATGTCTGCATCTGAACTCTGAAATTTTAGTCACTATTTATTTATTCTTTCCTCTACTAATAGGAGTAGATATATTTGCTTATCATCCATTTCACACTCCTCCCTGGTCTTTTGAACAGGAGTAGAAGTTTATCACATGCTTCCTGTTTAGGATTGGGTTTCTGACTTCTTCTAAAGTCTGCTTCAGCTCTACATAGTAGCTCCTAACCCATTAGCATTCCTTTCCACAAATCCAGATATTTTGCATTTTAAGAAAAGACTGATCTAATTGAAGTAAAATATATTTAGTACCTGTATATACAAATTCATTTACAATATAGTTTTAATTTGTCTAAAATTTTCAATAACTATATAGGAATCTACATTGGAATCTCTCTTAATTGACAGTATTATTAAGTTACAGTCTTTCTTTGTTTGATTGATTATTTTGATTAATTTAAGTTTTACAGGATTACTGTGGGATGGAGAGAAGTTATGCTGTTTTTTAAATTTATTAGGTTGGTTCATTGATACTTTATTTTTGGGGAACCAAATGTATCATCTTAACTACTGATCATATGCAACAGTTAATAAATTTAGAGTACACTAGCATTACTTAATTTTTGCATGTCATGGGAAGTGTATTTTGTGGATGAAAGTAAATTTTGGAACTTGATCAGTCTGTTCTAACTCAGTTGTCATATTTATCTGACCTTGCATGAACCAATCAATTATCTTTTTAGATCAATGCAAAATGCTTTGTTGTGGGGAAAATTATCTCTGATAAAAGCCAGGTTGAAGAGTTTGTTGAAACCTTTTTCACATCAAACATGCAGAAACTTACTCCCAAAGTATCAAATCGCTGTTTGATAAATAACATGTCATTGCATATAATGGTGAAGATATAATTGAATAAAATGTAATGCTACTTCATTTTTAGTTCTTTTGAAATTTTGCACCTAAGTATTTACAGGTAATAACTATGAAGTGTTTTGCATATTTAAATTTCAGCAAATGCCAATATATTTGTAAGCAACAACTTTTCGGCAATCATGGCCTGCAAAAATATGGAGTGTTAAAAGAACTGTTTTTCCATTGACATGGCTATTGTTTTAACTACCTTTGCTTCATGGCAATGCTTATTACAATCCTAATCATTGCTTTTTAAAACAAACATTGTTAAGGAATAAAGATAGTTAAAATAATAGTGGTGTTGATGAAAGATTTGTCCTTCGGTATTCTGTTCTTTTTTTTTTTTTTTTTTTTTTTTGTAGGCACAAATGTTCAAAATTTGTTAATTATTCTTTCATACATTCTATGACTGTCTATGATGCAAATTGAATGCACCTCACTGTGGGTTAGTAGTTCACTGGATAACAAGCTAATCTCACAAAACCATTACTACTGTACTGAGTTTAACTTCAATGGGTGCTCCATGCTAGACTGTTTTTTAGTTTCAGGAGACTAGGTGACAAGCTTATCCCTGTTGCAAACACTTGCTCAAGTACATTTGTATTTTTTCAACACTTGCAACTAGGCAAAGTGGTCCTTAGTTACATTCTCTGAGAGTGCATAATTTGGTGTGATCAGTAGTTAAACAAGGGCAGTACACTCAAATCCTCAGTCATGATGACTTGTAACTTCATGCTAGCACAACCCTCAATCACTTTTGAACAGTTTTGTCTTCTAAGTTTCGCTCACAAGGCTTTGGCGAACTCACGCTATGTATTTTTTGCAGGCACTCCCTAATGGTGCTTCATGCTGAGATCATCTCTCCAGGCCAATATTATCAAGAAGTCACCTCCTTGATTAATCAACCAGGGTGAAATTGGAACTAAGTTCTCATGGTCAGAATGTTCTAATCACTCAGCTACATTCCCATTACTGTGAGACTAAACTTAGTAAATACTGTGATGTGAATTCATCTTTTCTTTGATCTGTAATTACCTGTGTTAATTAAACAATCTTAAAATAAATTTTTTCATTTTTCAGGAGTTCTACTTTCATCAATAGAAACACAATTAATGTCTGAAGTTTCCTGTGCTTACAAAGAGACAGGCACTTGTAAGTTAAATTATCTCTTAAATTATTAAAACATTTTTCTGTTATATTATATTTTTAGCCTTTAAACCTTAAATAACTGCCAGATGAATTTAGTTTCAATTTAAAACAAAATGTAAATGTAAATTTAGTGCCTGATTTCCTTTTTAGACAGTTACTGCTGCTAAGTTCAGATGTAGTAAAAACAGGTCACATGATGCATCATCTAATTTATTGACCAATGGAAATACTCTATAACTTCCAGAGCCTCTTTCAAATATTCCCACTCTACAAAAAAAAGCAATAAATAACCAAGCAAAAAATCTCTTAACAAGTCATGATTTGACTATAACAGAGACATTAAAGAGCCCAATCCAAGTCATCTTCAGCAACCAGTAAGTCATCCCTATTACCACTATTTATACATCAATAAAAGACTTTTCTCATTTGAACCCACACTATGAAGTTAAAAAATAACCTTCTTTTTTCTACAAGACTGAACAATTCTACTTTAACTTTGTATCTATAAATACTGTGAATGTATATGTCTATTTTTTTATTATTGTTATAAAATGCACTTGTCCTATATTCAATCGGTTTCTTTTTCTTCATTTACAGTTCTGTTATCATTTCAATCATTAGAGAAGCAATAGAAATGAGCACTCTATATATTAATACCATATTTTCTATTTACCTACCTAAGTAAAGAATGCATCATAAAACAAAACTTCACTAATTATAAAAAACCAAATTGGTAAAGGAGTACTGAAACTGAAAATAGCAATTCTGTCTTTTTTTTTATCCATCACTTTACCCTTCCTTTCATCTGATTTTCTTTTATACTCTTTCTTTCATCCTTCACACATTCTTTCTTTTTTTTCTGCCTTGTTTCTTTTGTGTTTCTTAATTCTTTACTCATGTGGAAATGAATAGATAGGGAGTTGATAGTTTCAAATACATCAGATTTATTATTTGCTATAAAAAATGAAAAACTATTGACCTAATAATATAAAAATAATATATCCCAATCTTCCAACACCCTATATAAGACTAATTTTGTATCAGAATATACCTGTGCACTCAGAATGTTTCACTGTAAATAAAAAACAAAATGTTTTGCTATTGTGAACCCACACTAGTCCTTCATGTCAATGCCAAAAACCTCCGTGTCACTTCGTTCCAAACTCAGTTGTTGTGTTTGAGTGATCATAAAGCCAGTTTGGGTTGAAAGTTGCCATAATTTGCTGCATCACTGATCCAGACAGAGCTGGGAGCCACAATAAGAAAAAGAAATCTTTGTGAAATTAACAATAAAGCGTTTTTTAAATATATGTTCTGTTTGGTACAGTGAGTTTATCACTCTTGCATGCAGACAATTATAATTCCAATCTATGGCTTCTATAGAATATAACACTAAAATCTAAGTTGGATAAAGTGGGAGGTTCTTTTAAGGCAGGCACTTATGTGACAACATGTCTCTTGCGTTAACGCAACCTGTATTGGTCTAACTTTAACTTTAACTTTAACTTTCACTCTTGAACTAAGTCAACTCTCAGAAAACCACGGACTCTTGCTTATATTGAATCTTGCATCCAGTGAAGGTGGGTGTGATGCACTCTGGGTGTGCTAACATTTCCAAATGACCAATCAGGGATCTTTCTTTGGTCATCTGATCAATCTCATCTCCTCTCCCATATAAGAGCCTCTTATCACTGTCCAAGAGGCTTGGTGCGTTTCTCTGACTTCTCCGAAATTTCACCAGGGCCGCCTTCCTTATTGGTTATCTGATCAACCCAGTCTCTTTCTCTCCTGTGTGAGGATCTCTTACCACTGCCTGAGGGGCATGGTCCATCCCAAACAGCCAAATCTAATTATTGCTCCAAAATTTCTTTTGTTGTGTAGTGGTTTTTCACATCTGTGTTTTATTATTTTAATTCACCCCTGCTAACAAGTGACAAAAAAGGAAACAGTCTCTTGACCTGAGATATTTTTAATTATCTAGGCTTTCTCACTTTGTATACAACTATCGTAAGAAATTATCTTGCTGCAGTTGAAAGAAAACATGTTTCTTTTTTTAATTACCAATGTTGTAAAATTTCCTAAAAACAAAGAAACTTTATTTCTGAGAATTCTGTCTCTTTTTCTGACCAGGGGTGGTCTGTCCTAAGGTCTGCCATAAAATTCTTTCAATAATTTCCATGCAAGGGAAAGGATTCTACTTCAAATCAAATCATAGTCAGCTGTCATTTTATAAATGGTTTTTAAATTTTCACAATAACTGAGAAACTTACTTTTTTGTGATAATGGCTATCCTGAATTGGGTGACAAAAATCATACAGAATTCTTATCTTTCTGAATTTTTGTGGCCAGTATTCAAGAATTGTAAAAAACTTTATCTCAAATGGTTGTTTGTTTTTGGTGGCCGTAAATTTATTTATCTATTTTTCTTGAGTGGCTCTTTTAGAATATCCTTCACCTAACTTCTAGCAGATAAAGAAAAAAAATATTCAATTAGTTTTTTTTTTTTTAGGTATATTGATCAGTCTATTCAAACAAATTTGTTCCTTTCTTTTGGGTACCAGAAATAGTGTAACACTATTACAGAGACTCACCTGCCACATATTGGACCAGAGTGCCATCAGACAATACATCAATAAGTAGCATTGTAAAATTAAATAGCTACTCATGAACAAGAACAAAATACCAGCAAAAACAGAATTTTGATCCTTGGAGCAATACTCCTTCAACAAAATCAGCCATCTATAAATAAAACAATTATAAGAGCCTGCATCCTATAACATATACATATAAAATGCGCACACATCACACCTTACCTTTGTTACTACTCACTAGTTCTATGAAACTCATCATTTGTCTCTGCAAACACTGATGATTACTTAAGAAAGTTGAAAGCTTGGGCCATATATCTTCCGAAATGAACACTGGACAATTATGATGGAATTTTCTCTTTATCTGAAGGATAATTTGTAATTTTGAAAAGTCAGCCAATTATATATAGATAGTGATATTGTAATCAAAAGTATCTGTTGGGTTTTTACAGGCTTGTGCCAATTTGAGGGAATTAATTTTGGAAATGTTAAGTGTAAATTTTTGTATTTTGTGTGAAACAACAACAGCTAAATGATTAAAAAACAAAAGGAGAGACTTGGTTAGGAATAGATTTAAATTGTGCAATTTGTTCACATTTTTTTATAGATGTATCTTGATATGTTTTTAATGATAGAAAATCTGTTTTATTATGAGAGATTTACTTATATGACTAAAACTTTAATAACAATAAGTTATTGGGTACCTACTGTGTTGCAATACAATTGTAATTAATTCATTTATTTTTTATTGCTTTCATGTAATCAGAACAAGGTTTTGTTTATTATTTTGTAAAGTTGATCATTGATATTTCACTCCTGTACATGATACACACTTGGGTGATCATGTCTCAAAAGAGACATGACTGACTGGGCAGAAGATTTTCCCACAGTAGGTTACCATTACTTTCTGTGGTAGACTGATTTCTAACCAAGGCTCGAGAACCCAATCTATTTTGCTATTTAACCCATAGATGGATGGAGAAACAATGGATTAATACCTTTCCCAAGAGTATTTGTGTATAAGTGAAGAAAACAAATTCAACTGGAATTTGAACTTGGCTCTCCAGTTTCT
Organism: Ascarosepion bandense; assembly: GCA_037127315.1. Lineage (NCBI taxonomy): Eukaryota > Metazoa > Mollusca > Cephalopoda > Sepiida > Sepiidae > Ascarosepion > Ascarosepion bandense. Next base: position 228,314 of record JBBBDQ010001212.1, read on the forward strand.
CATTTTGAGCCAATATCCACTGCACCACGATACATATCCTACAGTGCAAGGCTAAGTAGAAAAGAAGAGTTGAGTCATTCTTCTAAATAGGGAGGACCTTCCTCTTCTGATGATCCTTGGTTGTAAACAGACTTGAATACTGACTTCTGGCACCAGTAAATTATATGCAACTATCTTAGCCATAAAACTTTTTTTTCTGTTGCCACCAAATATTTAACATCATTTTTTTTTGTATAATCATTTCACCCTCAAGCAAGGTAATAAAGCCACTATTAAAAAAGTGGGTGTATAAGTGAAAGAATATTAGAAAAAGAAAACATTATTAAGGAGAGCAAACAATAGAAAAACAGCAATTAAGAAAACAAAAGATAACGATTGGCATTGTACTTAAATTCTTGAAATCAAAGTTGAGTTGAAATCAAAGTTGAGTTGAAATCAAAGTTGAGTTGAAATCAAAGTTGAGTTGAAATCAAAGTTGAGTTGAAATCAAAGTTGAGTTGAAATCAAAGTTGAGTTGAAATCAAAGTTGAGTTGAAATCAAAGTTGAGTTGAAATCAAAGTTGAGTTGAAATCAAAGTTGAGTTGAAATCAAAGTTGAGTTGAAATCAAAGTTGAGTTGAAATCAAAGAAGAAGGAATTTCTACAAATGAGAAGTTCAAGAGAAGACACTGTTAGCATAGAACTTATGGTTACATCTAGTCATTTCTATTGTAAGATGAGATATTGTCACTTAAGTTTAGCATCAGCTATGCTGAGGGAAGGCATAAAATGTTCTCTTAGACAAAAAAAGAGAGTTTGTTTTGCAGATGTTAAAATTAACAAACCATTTCTTGCCTCAGTTAATAATAGTTTGTAGATCATTTTTGAAATCAGCTGTCAATTTTACCATATTGAACAGATCAGACTTACCATTAGAACGAGTAAATAGTTGTCATCAGCAGAGCTATCAAGTTGAGAAATGATGACATCAGGAATGTTGATGAAAATTAAAAAGAACAGGTCCAATGGTAGTACTCTGGGGGACACTTGCATTAATGCAAAATGATCAAGAAGAGTAGCCATTCAAGATTTTCATTACACAATTTAAGAAAGATTGAATCAGATCAAAAATCCATACAGAAATACAATAACCTTTCATCTTGTGAAGAAAACCAGTATACCAAACCCTGTCAAATGTCTTCGATATATCCCAAACAACACTCTGAGCTTCACAATTTTATCCAAAGCTTAGTTAAATTACACCTTTTTTATATTGTCACCAAATATTTAACATTTGTCAGAAAAAATATTTAATTTATTTTTCAGTATCTGATGAATTGCTATCTGTGTGAGTACAACTATTTTTTCAGTAAAAAAGCACAAGTATGGATCAATATATCCATGACTTGACATATTGTTCTTAAATGAATTTTGATCTGAAATTTTACTTGTATCATGTCTATAACCTGATGATGAAAAGAAAACAAAACATTCATCTTTATTTTAAAGCATAATCTCCTTTGTCAATGTGCATAATTCAAGAGTGAATATTAATCATATAGACTAAACATTATACAGTGAATACTTCAGGTCAACATTCTTGTATATATCTGCATTGTTTTTTTTTTTTTGTGTACCTCCAAGTTCATAGCTCTTAGTGAAAATTTAACTGAATATAAGGCTATTGTTTGGCCTGTTTTATTGAAATCGCATCATTAGTTTTGTCTGATATTGTATAGATAATACCAGTGTTGCTTAATCCACATTATATATTTTATATATGCATTTAATGTATGAATATACAAGGTTTGATCAAAAAGTATCAGAACTGGTGTTATAAAAAGAAAACTACAGCACATATCAATTTGGCATTTAATCTCCTTTGAAGCCACACACTTTATCTAGTGCTATTTCGATTGATAGAAGCGTTCCTAGAACTCTAGCAAGAATGTTATAACTTACTGTGTATGTGCGACAGAGTTCAAGATCAATCAGTGTCAAGTGACTTCACTTTAGCATTAGCATAGTAACATTCCTGATACTTTTTTAATCAGACATCGTACATCACAGAAGATATGAAAATTATATATTCACTCAGATTAGTTTGGATTAAATTTTTTTATCTTTTTGATATCAAACGATTAAACATTAATAAGATAACAAAAACCGGTTTATAGGAGGTGGAGGACATTCATATGCTATTAAGTATGTTCATTTCAAACTTTTCTTGTTATTACTTTCCTGTAGTTAATTTCCTCAGTTATTAGTTTCAAATTATCTACAATTTGATTATATTTCTCAGTATAACATCTGTTTTCCAGTCTCCAGTTCTTTTATGAAACTCCATTGCTTCCTGCTTTAGAATTGGTTGATAATCGAGCAGTGGTATGTATGGAATGTCCTAGTAAAAGGCAAATATACCAAGTAAGGAAAAAAATTATTTCTTTCTCTTTATTTATTACTACTCAGCATTGCTTGTATATTATATTAAAATAAAGCCAATAATGTATAAATTCATGATTAACCTTATTAATAAAAATATTTATATTTAAACTTCATGTTATTTCATTTATTATAACAATATTTGTTACAATTTAATATTTTGTCACTATAAATATAAAAAAAGAATCATTAACTTTCTTGTAAATCATGTTTACATGTGTGCCTGGCTTACACTCTAAAACTATAAGAGTAGATAGGTTCACATTCCTTCCATGCTTTTTGAACAGGAGTACAGGAGTAAATGTTTATTACTTGTCTCCTGTTTAGAATTTGACTTGCATTTTTTCTAAAGTTTACTTCAGTTCTATGCTCCTAATGTCTCCACCTAAAACTCTGAACCTTTATTTACAATTTATTTTTCTTTCTCAATAACAGTAGATAGGTTTTCTTATCATTCAGTTCAAACTCGTTCCTAGTTGTTTGAACAAAAGTTTCTCTTGTTTACTGTTTAAGAATGGATTTTCAATTTCGTCTGAAGACCTTTATGTCCATTAGTGTCTTATTGGGGTGGTGCCTCTTACTCTGTAAGCTTCTACCCCGAGTGGCTCTTAGGCTTTGTACAGGGTGAACATCAATGTAAAAAAAAAAAATTAGAATAATATAAATCTAAACAAAAAATGGCATTTAGGTAAAATCCCAAGGAAGATTCTATTAATATTAATTTTATTAATATTAAAACTGATTCAGCTAGAGAGCTTGATGTAAATAGTTATCTATTTACAGAGCCAAATATGTATATTTTTTTCCAAATAAAACTTTGAAAATCACATGTGTATGATCATTTCTGCAAAGTAAACTGCTTAGTGACATTTATTATGGAAAATTGAAAAAGAACACTTAAAAAGAAGGTAAAGGAAAAAAAAATAAGAACAATGGGAGGGGGAGTTAAAAAAGAGAGATTATGTTAGATGTTTTTAAAGAGGGTAGGGAAGAGGAAGGGAAAATAGATGGTGAAATGGATTCAAACTCGATCTTTGAAAAGGAGATTTAAAGATTACCTGTGTAAAGAAATAAAAAATAAACATGTCACAGGAATAGAAGATGGAAAGGGAAATAGAGAATGAGAGGAAAAAAGAAAAATGAAAAAGGGAAGATAGGAGAGAGGGGGGAGAAAAAATGAAAGAGAGAAAATGTTGAATAATCAGCTGTGACAATTGTTAGCCAAGGAGAGTGGAAAGAAAGAGATAGCTACATAAAATGAAAAAAAAACGGAAAAGGAGAAATAGAGAAAATAGATAACATGACATAATATTCAGTTTTGTTAAAAATCTTTCAAAAATTCTTTTGCATTTTAAATAATATGGTCTGACTATTGTTGAGATCAAATTCATTTACTTTAAAATCTACCACAGGAATTAAAGGGAAGAATGGAAAAAGAAACATTATATTGGAAGCAGGTATAAATAAAAAAATAAATTTTGAATATATAAAAAAATATATAAAACAAAATGAAAAATACCAAAGACAGAGAAATTAACTTAATTAGAAAATATAAAGATATAGATAGTTTTAATGAAGATTATAGTTATTTTTAAACTACCTCACTCAATATATCAGTAAAAGATGTGATATTACTGAAGTACTAAATTGACAATTAAAATTAAAAAAAAAAGATATATATGCACACAAAACAAATATAAAATAAAATAAAGTTAAATATATATATATATAATTTTTTTTCATTTTTCCTCCCCTCTCTCTCCTATAACTTTTTCCCTAACTCTCCTTTTTTCATTTTTCTTTTTTCCCCTTCATTCTCTGTTTCTCTTTTCTCATTTCTATTCCTGTGACGCATCTTTGATTTCTTTATACATATAAAATGTTCTTTTTGAACATCTCAGCTTGAATCCATTTCATCATCTCCCTATTTTTCCTCCTTCTTCCTTACCCTTTGTAACAATGTCTACATGCCTATCTTCTCACATAATCTACTTTCTCTTTGTTTAATTTTCCCTCCCACTGTTCTTTCTTATTTTTAAGTGAACTTTGGTGTATAAATTTCTGTTTCAATTTTCCATAATAAACAGTTGCTGACAAAGCAGAAGTGATCATACAACACATGTGATTTTCGAAGTTTCATTTAGAAAAAATGTATAAATTATATGGGAAAACTACTTAAATTTTACTGCTGTCTACAACTAAAAGTTTAATGTGGTTAATGTTACTTTCACAAATTGTATGTCAACAGAAATGACAAGAAGTCCTAGAAAGGCATCGAGAAGAACTATGACAAGGGAAAAAAGTTTTAAAAATTACTGGAAACTTTTTTAAGAGAAAATGATCCAGGTAGCTCTAATATTTTTTTTCAAAATTCTGTAATCAACTCAATTGGTGAATTTTTATACAAAATAGATGAATAAGTTACATCCTGAGCATATTTTTGGATATACGAAGAAATATTCCAAAAAGACTGTGCAACATGGTCAGATGCAAAAAGGTGCAACTATTGCTAGGTAAATTCAGCGCTATTAAGCACAAAAGGTACACTAATTTTGTACTCCAAAAACACCCTGGAGAAATTTAATTCCAGGAAACCATACAAATATTAAAATATTTGATGAGCATAGTTCACTTTTCAATACAAGTTGGCAGTGTTTGAATCTTACAAAGAAAGAAAGTAAGGACTACATGACTTTTGCCAGTATTGTCAACAGAGAATGTGAAAAATTTAGATTGAATAAAATAACACCAGATATGTTTAAATGCCTAATTTTTGTTTAAGGACTGACTGCATTAAAAGATGCAAAAATAAGATCGAGATTAGTAATGAAATTAGAACAAGACCAAAAGATAACACTTCCGAATCTTACAGAAGAGTGTCAATGTATTTTAAATTTAAGAGCAGATATGGCAAAAATTGCAGAATGAGATGTGTCCCATATTCATACAGTCATAAAAATATGCCACAAGATGGGAAAAAACTCCTTTTAAAATTGTTTTGATTGTTGTGTATTACATTTATTCAAAAATTGCCCTTTTAAAAACAGTGTCATAATTGTGGCAACAAAGGACATAAATTTTCTCATTGTAGAAAAAAGCCCAACAGAAAATAAAAATTTTGTCCATTGTACTATTGGAAAAAAAGTAGGCAAGACAATGAAAAGAAAATATATGAATGTTCAAATAAAAAATAAAACGTGTTTCAATTAGACACGTGTTCAGACCTAACAATAATAAATACTAAAACCTGAAAAAGTATCAACAGACCGATATTAATCACTTCTAAAAAAAATTCCAGAGGGGTGACAGGTGGAAATTTAAAAATCTTGGGTGAAAGTGTCATCAATGTTTTTTTCTGAGGGAAAGAGAAAAAATTAAAAGCATTTGTCATGGATCAATTGCAAAACAGACTGAATGGAATCATTTGGCTTGTTCAATGTACCAATAAATAATATAGATGGATCATCAACCAACACCAAAATTTAAAAAGGGAACTCAAATCAAATTTTTCAGATTTTTTTCAGATGGTCTTAAATCTTGTTCAAAATTAAAAGTAAAATTTGAATTAAAGGAGAATGCAACACCAGTATTTTGACTGAAAAAGCAAGTACCTTTTGTGGTATTAGAGAATATTGACAAAGAACTTAAATGGTTGAAGAAATTGGGGGTAATCAAAAAAACTGTTTATTGTCCTTGGGTAAGCCCAACCATATATGTAAAAAGAAAAATGAGATAAGGGTTTTTGTGCAGATTATTCAACAGGACTAAATGACTATTTAAAACATACTTATTATCCTCTCCAATTGGCAGACAAAATTTTCAAGAAATTAAATGGAGGTCAGATATTTTCAAAGTTGTATTTATCGGAGGCTTATCTGCAAATACCAGTCAACAAAAAAATGTGCTGAAATACTAAATATCAACTCATACAAAGAGCTTTACAAATTTAATAGACTACCTTTTGGAATAAAGGTAGCTCCAGCAATATTCCAGCAGGGGATGGACACTATGCTCAGTGGGCTAAATTTTGCAATTGCATATCTAGATGTTATATTGAATATTTTATTATTTTCGAATTAATGAAATTAGATTTTGAATCCCTGTATGGATATAAAAATAGAAACCTAATGCTTCTCACAGCTTACAACAATTTCAGAGGCCAGTTTGATGTACATGTGCGTATACACATATGCACCCACTCACTTATGCACCCAGTGGAAGGTATGACAGCTAGCAGCCACTCTTGTCCACACACAGAAGGGATTAACCTACAACCAACTACTATCCTTTGTCTATGAACTCACAAATACATTAGGCTAACTGTAATAAAATAAGTCTGTTCACAGATTTCATACTGCACTAAGAAGGCTTAATCTCTATAAAACAAACTACACTTCAAGGAAAATTGAACAGTTTATTGTAATGTCAGTCAGTTAAGTGCCATACATGAAACAAGCTTGGACGATCATGTCTCGAAAGAGACATGACTGACTGGGCAGAAGATTATCCCACAGTAGTTTGCCATTGCTTTCTGTAGTAGACTGGTTGTTGACCAAGGCTACAGAACCCAATCTGTCCTATTATTTAACCCATAACTGGAAGGAAAAGATAGATTAATACCTTTCCCAAGGGTATTTGCGCGTAAGTGAATGCGATGAATTCAACTGGAATTCGAACTCGGCTCCCCAATTTCTCATTCCGAGCTGATATCCACTGGACCACAACGCACATCCTTTATTATAATTATTGTAATGTATATTTCCAAAAAGAATACATAAATTTTATTTCAACTGATGTCTTGCTTCTACTTCAGAAAAATAACCTTTTTATGTTTCCTTTAAAAAACGTGTTGTTGCTGTTAAATGTTTAGAATCCCGACACTCGGATATCAACAAAATCTGGGTAGATGTATCCCAACAGTGGTGACTGATATTTAAAGAATATTTCTCCAACATCTTCCTTACTTCCTTGGAATCTGCTGAATCAGAACATATATATATATGTATAGTTTTACTGGTCTAAACATTGTAGTTTAAGCTGATAAAAAGATTATGAGAGAATTTTAGAACTGATAACCATCAGTTTTTTATAGTGACAATTTGTCTCATCATTAATTTGGTTTGCACTGCCTGACTCAGATTGAACTTACAGCATTATTACATTTATTAAACAAGAGAATGTTTTTCTGTTTGTTAAATAGCCTACACAGACATATCAAACATATCCAATTAAAAGCAGATGCAAACTGATATTTTTAATTATACACAATTATCAGTGTAGATCATCAAGTCCATTTATTAACTTATCTGAAATTTTTAATGTATAAAATTTGGTCTGACTGCTGAATAAAATTGTTTTTTAAATTTTCTCTTTTATTGCCTTCTTTTATCTTAAGTGAGCATTTTCTAATGTCTCACCAACCTGACAAGGCACCTAAGACTTTATTTCTCTTATTCATATATTTTAATATTAAACTATATTCAATATATCTATGAATCTGGCAATATCTGCATTTTCATATTCATATTTTTAAATATATATATAATGACGTAAATCATTTTTTATTTTTGTTCCTTACATTTTTTAATTTTAATTCTAAATGTTACTTTTTAGTTCTTATTTTTATTTTATTTTATCTTTATTTACATTTAATATTTGAATATTTAAATTTTTACAAGCTCATTTGATTTCTTCTCCCTGCATTTTATTATTTTTAATATTTATTTTAATTTCAAATTTAAATTCTAAATTTTTATCGACATGTAACATTTCAATATTTAAATTTTTAATCTTATTAAAAAAGCAGTAACTTAACTTTATAAGATTTAATTCCCATGAACATTGAGTGAACTTAAATTTAAATCTATTAAACTGTTAGTTTGAAATATGCACCTGATAATTGCATAACGCATGAAACTTCAAGTCGTACTATAAACATAGGATAATATATATATATATATATATATATATATACTTTAAATATATTTCATGTTATGGATTTAAAGACAAAGATAACCAGGGTTGCCTTCCTTGGACTGTAAATGACTTTTTTCATCAGCCTGTAACATAAGAATTAAAAAAAGAGAAGGAATAATACAAGAATATTGTAGAAATCCTCTACCTTCAGATTCAACTAACTTCTAACACATGGGGAGAATATGGAATTAAACAGATTGGCCATATGAATAAGACAACATGACAATTTTGATTAACAAACAATTTTATTAAAAACAGAAAAAACCTAAACCTGGGTAGATGATTAAAAGGAAGTCTAGTTATAGCATCTAGCAATGCTGAATGAACAAATATATTATAACAGTTTATGGAGCCCTTAACATAGTTATGTAATGATGCATGAATTGAATAATTTGTGATTATCTGTATGTGTGTTGGAACATTATAGAATGGGTATATGTGAACTTACCTGTGTGTGAATTCTTTTCCTTTCATTCTTTATTTTTGTTTTTTCAAAATTACATTTTGAATATAATTCTAACTGGGAGCTTTCATTCCTTTTTCATTTAGTTTCACTTAAGTCTTTTCTTGATATTTCTTTATATGAAAGATGTTTTAGTTTGTTGTCTCCAGAGTTGCATTTGGTAGACAGTCTTTTTGAAGATAAACATATTTCACTTATCATGGGAAGAGGATATATTTCTTCCTCAATTCTGCCATGCTTCGACCCCTTTTCGTGGTTGGGATACATCATACCTCTAGCTTCTCATTGTGCCAGATATCTTCTTACATAGATTGTGATGATGTCCATATAATTTCAACACATTTTTGCAACTGCTTATATTTTATTTTCCCTTGTGGTTGCTCTCCTCTGGCGCCACTATTCTTTCTTCTGATTGGTTGTTGTCTGTGTTATTCACAGTTGTTCTGATCCATTGGTTTGCCCTAGCTGCTGCTGATTGATTCAATTCCACAAAAGAACAAGAATGATATACCCCAGTGATTGTAATGAAGGGTTAAGTTAAAAATTCCTAGCATTTGAAGAAGGCCAGAGCATACAATGGCTGAAACATACAAATAGCAACAAAGATAAGGACAATAGTCTGAATAATGTAAATAGTGTAATTCAAATTTGGTTTGAAAAATAATTGTCAAATTTTAAACAATCAATTTGAATGTCAAAATAAAACATGAATTGAAATTTTAGGCAGTATCAATATGTTTTATTGAAGTTATTTGATGTATTTAGAAAAACTCCCATTTGAAGTTCTTAGGTGAAATCAAATAATCACATTTTACTTCAATAAAAAGGTAGTGAAATCATTGAAAATTGATCAATACCTATAATAGAACAAATAAGACACAATCCCTTACATTTCAATACAGTGACCCTTTCATCTCAATAACAGCCCGTAATTTATTATTCAGTGATTTTGTTAATCTTTTTACTTCTGCAGGTTCACTTTCCGACATAATAGTTTTAATTGCTTTCCTTATCTCTACTTTACTGTTATATTGCCACCTTAATATAATTTTATCTTCACAATTGACCATAGAATTTTGATCAGATTCAGATCAGGCCTTGATGGTGGCCATTCCATTGTCTTCTCTCCTGCAAATCTTTTATGCTCAAAGAATTAACAGGTAAACATGAATATATAAGAAGGAACATTGTTATGCATAAATACACACTTCATTTTAAAACTGTGGGACTTGAACTTGTACCATGTAAATAAATTCTTCATAAAATCGCAGTAGTTACTGTTTGGTTTCATGCCTTCATTGATTCTGAATGGTTTAATAATGGTTTGGTCGACAATTCCAGTCCATACCATAACATGGCCACCTCCTTGTTGCCTTCTTTTAGCCACAGGCATATCTGAATTGGATGAAATCCATCTTTTGGTTCATCTATCAGAAACATCACATGGCATTTGAGAATCATCCATGGAAATTATTTTAGAAAAGTCAATTTTAAGTATTTCTTGGCCTAATTTTGATGCTTTAAAATATTTTTTTTAATGAGAGGAGTTTGTCTAGGAGATGTTTCTACAGATCCCAATTCACAAAGTATTCTAAATCTTTGTCCTTTTTGACTCACTAAATTCCAACCTTTTCAAAGATCTGAGTGCTGGTGTAAAAAGCGGCCGTTTCACTATAATTTGCTCCAGTTTACATTCATCATAAAAGAAGCAAGTTCTTAAAGCCTTTTCCTTTGCTTGGAGTTCTTAACAACTATCTTTTCAACATCCATCTATATTGTTCACTGATCTCTGAAAAGCTCTTTTGATATCTACAATATGAACATTCCATCAACTTTGTTATTTTCTATTCTTCAGTTGTTAGATCCTTTCCTTTACCTAAGTTTCAATATGTATTATGAACAAAAAGAAAAAATAGTTTTTATTACATTTCAGAGGTCTTAAGTTAGTTTAATCTGTATATTAACGTCAGTCAGTCCGTTTTCATAAATTCCAAATATCTCAAAAACTTAACATTGAAAATGGCAGAAAATTTAGTTTTAAAAAATATTTTACTAAGGTTGGAAATGGATGAGTTTAAATTTGACAAATGCTTTAATTCAGAATGATTTTTTGGAAGTATTTGTCACTTACTTCATATGTACATTAAAATAAATCAATGTCTGTTTAAGCGGCAATCTTAATGCATGTGGAATTCAGTATTTGTCCATCACTTCACCACTAAGACATCACATCACCTTTGCTTTGTTGAGATTTCAATCTGTAATGGCAGTTTCCATCCTTTGCTCCAAACATTTGGCCCATCGTGGGGCTTTTTGACACAGCCTCACTACCTAAAGATTTTAGTGCTTGGCAAAGATTTTTTAATAACTTCTTTCTTGATATGGTCTCATGAAGAGTAGGACAGCATTTATCTCTAAAAGGAATGACTGAAAGCTCAGTCTTCATTTTTTTTATTTTATTCAATTCTTTTGGCAGAGGCCTACTGATTGTTCTTGCATGTTTTTGCCTTTCAACACTTACTCACTGTTACAATGCCTAAAGATTTCAATACTTGACAAAGATGGGTTTCTTTGTTAACTTTTCTCTTGATTGAAATCATTGAGATAAAGTCCCCAATTTGTTGCCCTTAATCAGTTATACCAGAATTGTCCAAGAACATCAACAAACTTTTTCCGATTTTGGTGGTACCTACTGATCATTTTTATAATTTCTAGTATTATTTTATCTTTTTAAAACTTATGTTTTGAACATTTCATTTATACATCAAATCAGCCTTAAAGCCAATTTTAATGCTTCAGACTTCCAACATAGATATTAATTTCAGATTTTGAACTGTAAGACATTTCATGCAAACTAGTTTTTGATACTTACTGTGCAAATAGATGCTACTATCTTCAGCAAATAAACTTTTAGATTTCAATAAGTATTTATTTCATCTAAACTTACTTATAAATGAAACTTTGTGTGTGTGTCCTTTACCTATAGACTCTGAAACGGCTGAACCGATTTTCTTAAAAATTTACACAGTTGTACTATAAGTGTCTGTGTGTGTTCTAGCTAAATATATAAGCGTCTGTGTGTGTTCTAGCTAAATATTGAAAATTGATAATCGAAAAAATCGGGTTATAGGAGTGGTTTGATTTTAATCAAATTTGATACACTCATAGACAAAGACATAAGAAACAATATTCAGAAGTTTCAAGGTTGCAGTTCTTATAATAGTGCAGAAAATTTGATATTGATACCAGGAAATCAAAATTTGATTTACATCCATTCATTTTTCTTTCAGTCTACGGTTTCGCTTTAACTGGAAATAACTATTGCTTTTTAGTCTTTCGTGCCAACGTCCAGAGTCTGAGCTCCAGGACCATGGATTAGTTTTAAAGTTTTCATTACACCTGAGCAACGCCGGGCTATAATGCTAGTATATCAATAAATGAAGTGGCTAATGATGTCAGATGCGGTGTATATATTGTGCAACACTTCACAGAATGTACAGATACTGCATTTTGATCCAAGCGCTATAACGTTACATTTTTATACTTGAGAGAACTGCTTATCTTTACATAAATAATCCTGTCATTTTTAATGAGTTCCAGACTAGTATAGTTATGCAGTCCAGCCTCTTTAATCTGGCACTCCATGGTTAGATATTTTATTAGCTGTCATTAGTTTATTGAGCAGTTTTGAGTATAGCACCACATGTTGTGTACAACTTTCTATAGCTGCAGAGTGTTTTGGTGATATGGTTTTGCTCATTTCTTATATTTAGCTGTATATTTACTCATTCATTATAGTAAGTGTAAATTAGTTTTTGGTTTTAGGTTTTCTTTTAGCTTTTGTATTGCATGAAACAAAAACTTTAAGCATTAATGATTGTTTTATTACCTGTTTTAAGCTTCTACCTTTGATAACACAGCAATATATATGTGGAATGAGCTCACAAGACTGTTTATATGTTTATTTCAGTGGGGATTTCTGTTATCTGACATTTTCTATGGTTCAACAATGGCTTGGTGCCATGGGTGCTGGATTAGAGGGTGGTCCATAGAACAGAAATTTTGTAACATTTTCTTTAAATTAAATAAAACTTATATTTAGTTGGATAAACTTGTTTTGTTTGCATTTATGTTTGTTTTTCTCTCAAATAATATTTTTTAATGTTCTCTGAGAAAGTAATGGCTCTCCAATTTTTTTTCTCTGAATTGCCATGGTGATTTAAGAATGTCACAATTTTGAATTCTGATTTGTCCTTCTAGGGTTGATTGCCTTATCAAGGCTAAAGAGCCTTGTTCAACCAACAATTTTTTTTATAGCTAGCAGGAGAAAAGATGAATTTCTGTCCTTCAAAGTTATTAGTGTAAAGTAAATGACTTAGCTTATTTATTAGTAGTTTAAAGTAATTTTAGGCTACATTTTGTTCCAAGAATAATTTGTCAACCTATACCAATTGTCTGAACTGAAGAACTTTATTTGCTTGTCAAAGGATATCTTCCTGACCTTATTAAGTGAGGTCTTGTCTATCATAACTCTCACTCATTGTATTTGAACTACAAGACAGTAGCATGGGATTAACCACATGGTTTTTTTTGTGTTCATGATGTTTTCCAAGAGAATTTGGTTTGTAGAAATTCATGCAAGTGACAAGCATAAAAATTTCAAAGCTATTTCCTTCACTCTACTCACTGATATCTTTTCCATTATACTTTTTTACACTTTTTTCCATATTAAAAAATATTTACTCATGTTTTACTTTGTTTTTGTTAGGTAATTGGTAGTTCTGGAGTGATTTACACCTGTTTCCAGAACAATAATTATTGTTCATGTCCCGCTTACAAATATTCAGGTAAATGTGTTTTTATTCATGGCTGCTAGTTTTCATAAGATGGCTGTTAAATGTGAAGTTTTATTTTGTTTAAAGTTTGAGTTACTTTTGCCTTTGTGTGATGAACTTTAATTGTTCAAAGTTTAATCATTAATCTTGTAAAAACTGAATTTTTTCCTTCAGTTTCAAAATTTCTTTTAACATTTTGTTTTTAATTCCTTGTCTTATAAAGATATTTACTACTCTTGATATAAATATAAATTAACCTATTGCCAAATTCACACTACTTTCCAATCTTTTGAACAGGAGTAGATGTTTATCTCTTGTTTCTTGTTTGGGATTGGGTTTCTGGTTCTTCCTTTTGAAGTTCTTTCTTTCAACCTAGTAACTTCTTGCATCTTAGAGGCATTATTGCCTTCTTTGGAGTGAGATGATATATATACGTATATTAATATATATAATTTAAATTAATTATATATAATCATGCACCTGATGATTGCATAGTGCATGTAACTCAGAGTTGTGCTTTAGACATAGGATAATATGTATATTTATTAATATATATATAACAGCAATAAATGTATATAAGAAAGAAAAAAATTGACAAATGCAAACAGTAAATTGCTGATAACCCCTGAAGAGTGGACAGACAGATCTGTCTATGAAATTCTATAGTTGAGATGCTGAAGTAATATCAATAAGCTAAATGACAAGGTAATATCAATCAGCAAAGTGATACACTTTTACACTCACATTATATATATTCTTCAAAGAGTATATTGTCTGAAATTCATAAAACAAAAGAATTTTGTTAACAAGATAAAGAATTTTAATCTTACTGGATGTTTTAAAAATGTAGTTTTATTCTAGACTTTGTGTAAATAACTGAAAAAAAAAAACAATGTTTACTTATATTTGATGTTTACTTCTTTTGTGTATCTATCAATGAGTACTGTCAGATTATATTTCAAAATGTGATGGCAATATTAGCCATTTCCATATAAAACATTCAGCAATCATTGATTGAGCAACTAGTGCTACTTTTAGTTGAAACTTATTAAATATTTTTCTTAAAACAATTTTTCAGGAAAATAAGTTTCCTTTCTAACCTTTTTTGTTTGAAGTAGTGCAAAATGTTATTAATTTCTCTTTGAATGACATGTACTATCCATTTGTTGCAAGTTCTCAAGTGATATGGCTTCTGTTATTCAATACAATTCTTTCGGATTCCATAGCAGAAGATCACAAGGTTTAAAGCAGGATAGTGCTTCTAGGTTTCATGTGCTCAAAGCTATTTCTAATCATTGATCGGAGAAAGTGTATGGATACAGCTGTGGGTTTAGATATTTCTAAATGATGTTCAAATTATTTATTTACGTATTTTCTTATCAAAATTTTTCTCAATGTGCATTGGAAAAAAGGTTAGCTTTATAAATTGGTGCCCTGACCATGTGAATTTATGTGTGGTACTAAATTGGCATCTAGTTCCCACCCTTTTACTGTTGAAATAGTTAAATGTAACTGTCTCCTCTTCTATAATAGTTTCTTTTCTTGCACTTCCCATGTATGTAACTCTCTTCCATTTACTAGCTTCCCTGATAGCTACAAACTCCAAAAGTTTAAATGCAACATCAGTTGCCATCTTCTATCTCCTAGAATCCCATCCATCTTTAAGCCTTCCTTTGACACTTCCTGTTTTTTCTCTCACTATAATCCCCTGCACACTTGGAATTATTAAAAAAATATCCCCAAAAAATAAAACTATTCATAGCAAATTCAATCCTCATTGAATATACCATAAAAACATAGACATGAACATTTTGAAATTAAGCTTTATATATGGCCACATGACATAATTGAAACACTGGTTTTTGTACAATCACCAAAGTTAAACAAAGTCAGGCATGGTCAGTAATTAGATGATTGCCTACTTCGGAATAACAGGTGATATACGCTTGGATGTACAGGTTATGTAATAGATAATGACTTGAATTTTTTAATTGTAGGGACAAGTTCCTTTTAGGTTTGTTATATACATTTATGGGCAAATGCACTTGGAAAAGTATCCTCCAGCTATGGGTTAATTAGTAAGACTTATACCACTAAACCATTATTATCTCAAAAAAATTTCTTACAATCTAAAAATATTTTCTGGCTTTAAATAACCTGCATTGTGTTGATAAGCCATAGAAAATGAATGAATCAATGAGCTTTATAAATACCTATCCCTATCACCTAAATATCTACTTTTATTGGATGCAAGTCATTCAAATCTTAATTCTTTCTTATTTTTTAGTTCTTCTCAAAGATGAACATATGGTAAGTAATTTGAAAATTTTTTAACACATAGCATTCAAACATTTTCACAGACAGATCTCATTAATAATTCTGATTCTATTTGTTCATTCAAGATTCATTATTAATAAAACCTCTTTTTGCAAATACACTTTTGAGCACATGTATTTATCTCACTGCTATTAAAAATACAATCTACCAATTACTTTCTATGGTAAAAGGTTTTACAATGATCAAATTTTCCATCAGTTTTTAATGTACCTTCATTGAATAATGTTAAACAAGTAATTAATCTTTTCTGTCATGGTTATCACTTTAACTGTATAAAAAAAAGTAGTTACTATTTGCATTTTGTTAGACAAATTATTTTAATCATTTATGAGAAGATTAAAGGAATCTACTCTACTCAGATGACTGAATAGGCAAAACAAGTATTGACGTTAGTATGTAGATACTACTAATCAAGAAGCAGCAGCTAATGAATTTGGAACCCACAAAAGTCAAGTACACATTAGATCAGGGGAAGATGACCTCAGGCACACACAGATATAAAATCCAGATATGACATGTACAGAAAGAGATATGCTACCAAAATTGTCATTATCCTGGTACACAATAGAAACTCAAGGAAGGCTGAAAAATATTATAATGAATGTTGGGTTGTGAAGGAAAAGAAGCAAAAAAAAAAAAAAATTTTCAATATGTTGTTCTTTAGTTTCTATTGGTCAGCAAAGTGATTAAGTGCTTGTCAGTAGGGCAGGGAGTTAACTGATTTCCAGAGTTGGTTGTCTGAGGTCACATTTGGGATTAGAGGATAGATCCAGAGTGGATTAGTGGTGGGGTTTGACACATGCCTTTCTTTAAGATTGAAATTGACACCTGTGATGGTGTCAATAGGCTGGTGGTTGTGTTATGCCAAGATGTTGACGCTGAACTGTCTAGTTAGGTGGGTTATCAGGCTAGTCAATCAAGATCATGGTGGTGAGTCGATTTGTGGTAAGATACAACAGTTGTTAAGGTTGTGGTATTAGTGATGAGAGATTAGGTGTAAATAGTAAATATTGATCAAGTGGAATGTCTCTGTTGGATTTTGGTTGAATGTGGTATGAGTGAAATGGGGTCATGGTGATGATGATAAATGAGGCTTGAAATAGATAATATTGTTTAAGCATGATGTCTTTGTTGGATTCTGGTTGAATGTGGTATTGACAAGTTGCCATCACATTGGTGATGGTGAGGGAACTTTAAAGTAGATAGTCAAGGTGTTGAAGGGTGGTGATAGCAACAGTGCATCGACATGCTCATAGGTGACCTTTCAGCCTGTCATTGTGTTGGTAATTATGCTAAGCTTTCTTTCAAGAAAACCTGGTAGTCATCGGAGACATCTTTTTTCAAGTGGAAACATTTGTAATTGGCTATTGTATTAATTTTATTGTGGGGATTTGTTTTGTGGACCAGATGTTATGCTTAGAGCCCATGTGCAAAAAAAAAACCCAGCTGTTTTTATTTTGTGTTTTGCTTTCTTGACCATCATGTAGTGTGAATGAGAAAGGGATCTAATTGCAGCAGAATATAACAAAGATACACAGCCAAAACCAAAACCAAAATATTGCAGAGGTGATAAAAACAAAAAAGGGTCACAACCTCACTCAGTTGTTGCTGCTGTAGTTTCCATAGAAAGTTTTTGTATTCCTTTTAGCCAATCAAAGCTAGATATCCCAGGCTCTTCTATTTTTAAACTGTAGCTGAAGAGACAGATTCATACCTTTCCCAGGTGTGTAAGCAAAGAAAATCGAAAACATTGATAAAATTCAATATTTTAAACTATTTAATTTTATCTTGTACTTTTTGTAATATCATTTTTGAAGATAAAAACGTTTTTTTAAGATTTCAAACCTAATAAGTCTAACAATACTGACAATTTATTAGTCTGCTAATATAAGTTTTTTGTGTCTATCATTTCAGTGTAAACATGTATTGGCTTTGCGGTTGTCAGAAGCAATGAAGGTCACCAAAACAAGATTGGTGTCAGACAAGGAAATGGTTTCAGCTATATTGCAAGTCGAGTAAAATGGTCATCATGACATGATTAAATATTCTTTGCATGGAAAAAAGAAAGAGAACATTTTTAAGCCATGAGGAGCAGAAGTATACAGCTCTATATTAGTCTGGAATGATCACTTCTTATAAAACAACTTAAATTTTGTTTTTCTATGAAACTTAGCATCTTTAGTAAAAAAAAACTTTGATTTTCAAGTGAGACTGAAAATATAATCTTTTGTTACTGGTCAGTCTTTCACTTAGAAAATTTTAAAATATTTTACAGACCGAATTATTAAAGTATTATTGCCCACTGTAAAATCTGATATTATAAAATAAAAATAAAATTAAAGTATTGATTTTATGGTAATAAGGCACAGAAGAGTTGTGTAGCTTAGGAAGTTTTATTTAGTTTAGAATAGTTTTAATACAAAAACAGATACCATTTATAATGGCTTAGACAAGGAGAGTCCTTTAGTCACTGGGGATAGTTACTCGTCTTTATTAGAGATTATATGTTTATCACATTCTTCTCAATATTTTATATATAGAGGATGAATTTGCTCCATCAACTAGATGTTCTGTAGGTTCTGATGGAGTGTCATGATAACTAATTATTTTGGTAGTCTTGGGTTTTCTGTGCATGAGGGCATATTGAGCTTGATTTGTCCAATCCATCCTGAGTTAGTATACATATCTTCTGCATGCAAATGGCACTAATTCTGAAGACAGTGCTTTCAAATCAGACTGCAAATGAGTTCGTTTCTGAGATATTGATTGGCTGCCCCATCTTGGGCACTCTGGGGTTGGTTGAGATGGTAGAGACTTTGAATCTGAAATCTCCAGTGAGTTCATAAATGAATCACATGCTGCAATGCTGGCAGGTTGATGCTCAAGTGTGTTCATAGGGACATAGAATGCAGGCCTCTCTTTGGGAACTATATTCTGTATGGATGTTAGATTTGAGAGTAACAGTAGATTTCTTTCTGTCTAGGTGTCCAACCAGTGCATAATGGGGATTCACTTTAGTTAGTTGAACTTTGTTTGTCAATGGATCATGTTTATTGCATGAAATAAAGTGTTTTAGCAAAACCATTCAAGATTTTGAGAGCCATGAACAGAGTGAGGCTCTTAGTGAGTTCTTTGTTGAAAGGAGAGAAACCTCTTGTGAGGTGTAACATTTGTTGCTGTACATAATAGAATTCTAATAGTGTACAGATTTGAGGAAGGAGATTCTCCCAGTGGGTGATGGGGTATTTTTGGGTCATGGCAACCAGCTGTATGGTTTTCTATAATATGCCATTGTATCTTTCATACTCACCATTTAACTTGCAGAAGTGGGGGGGCAAGGGCATGTTCAGCTTGTGTCTATTCTTTGTTCCTGAAGAAACTGTCTTAGATTCTTTGTCATGAAAAAATCTTCATGGTCTGAATGGATATATGCTGGAACACTGTAAAGGGTACATAAACTTTGTTTGACTGAGTTTGCTAGTATGTCTGGGAAGAGAAATGCAAAAGTGAATCAAATATTCATTAATGATGGCTAACATATATGGATTCCTTGTTTTGGACAGTAAAAGGCCCTTGAAGTCGAGGTCTAGTTTCTCAAGTGGTTGAGTAACATTTATAAACATTCCAGTTTTAGGTTTTATGAACTGAGATTTGTATTCTTCACAGATTTAGCAGGATTTTATTTTTTTACATTATCAGTAAAATATAGTAAGTTTCTTGTCTGTACCACATGTGTCAATTGTGTTATGCCTGGATGATACAGTTTGTTGTGTAGGGTACAAAGATCATCAGTGTTTCACATCTTGATAGTACATCTAGTGTAGCATTGTTCTTACCAGAATGGTATATTACATCAAAGGAAACAGTACAGAGTTCAATCCTTGCTATCTTCTCATTTTTAATTTTGTTCATTGTTCTGGTGTTGAATATAAATGTAACAGTTTTTTAATTAGTAATTAGTTAAAAAAAATCATCCAATTAAATAGTCTCTATTTTGTAAATGCATCCACATTAGCATAGGCTTTTTTTTTTTGACTTAATAGTGCTTAGTGTTACTGTTCAGATCCTAAATGAGTCTCTAAAAAAAATTAATGGTTTAACTAGATTGTCTCAGCACATAACCAGATGTATTAATCTTCAAAACCAGAAAAACATAAAATCCTGTTGAGGATTAACTGTTATCTTCCCCGACATGTCCCAATAAACTACACCTGTTACTCAGCAAACTCTACCTTGAGTGGTTCTTGGGCTTTGTACAGTGTGAACATTATTGTAAAAAAGGTAGTGGGAAGGTTTAGTGTGCAATACATTCAATACTAGCCAATTTTGCATATCATTTTATTGATACATAGCAACAGTTATGCATCTAATAGAGAAACCTATTTACGGCTTATAAGTATTCGATTACCAGTTTCTTTTTGTGGTTCTCAGAAAATGTTATCAATACCTGACCCCCTCATGGAAACTCACTCATTTTGAGGATTCCTTTACTGAGTATTCTTGTAACTTCTGATTTTATAAACTCCTTATTCTTAAGTAAATACCATCTTGGTTTCACTGCTACAGGCTTGCAGTCTGGTGTTAAGTTGTTGAAGAGTGACTGGTACTGGAACATTGACAGTTATTGTGCCACAAATACTAAGGACTGGTTTGTGTCCTCTGAAGAGGATCTCAATGAGTATGAAGCTGAAGAAAGTTGTATCTCTAGTTATCATGTCACGGGTCCTTCATTATTGAGAGTTTGATGCCACTATACAAAATATTTTTGAATTGTAAGCCAACCAGACTATCCAATCGCTTGTGATGATAAAGATTCATTAGACACAGGTACATGACTAGAAATGGAAAAATACACCATTGGTTAGCCTTTGTGATGTTAGATTTAGATATAATTAGCAGAACTGCTGGTATCAATCAATACATCAACTGGAACTCCATTAACTTTTATTTTAATTTTAGTTTTGTTTTTAAAGTTAATAAGGATGCTGCCATCACAGTTAACATTAAAGTGCAGCAGAATTTTTAGAAAAGCTAGTTTTAGAGGAAGTAGGTTGTCAGATGTTTTGTTGATTCATTTTCTATGGCTTATCAACCTTTTGCAGGTTATGTAAAGCCAGAAATTATTTTTAGATTGTAAGAAATTCTCTTTTTTTTTTTTTTTTTTTTTTTTAGATAATTGTGGTTTAGTGATACAAGTCTTACTAATTAACCCATAGCAGGAGGAGAAGAGGTGGATTTATACCCTTCTCAGTAATACTTTGCATGTAAGTGACTATAATGAATCATACGGCAATTGGAGCCTGGTATTCACAAGTGATCATCCATCTAATTACAGACCTGGCAGACTGAAAAATTTTCATGTTTGCAGGACCTGTCATCTTTGGCTAGACATGGAAGTTGAAGATGTACACTGAGCCTGTAAAAATAATCATTTGTGACTTCCTGATGCAGCAGTAATAGGCATCTAAGAGGGTTTGAAGAAGTATTGAGATTCCTGGTTGAAAAAAGTAGTTGAAAAGGAGGAGTCTGGTGAATTTTTCACATAAGTGTGTTAACAAAAAAAACAAAAAAAAACTGTGTTTAGAGAAAAGTGCTGGCAGTACCAGGTAGAAGATTATTTGAGCAACTTCAAATGTATTAAATATAAGTTTTTCTTAAGAGATTTGTTGTTTGGGAGTCTGAAACCTGTTGATAAAGGCATCCATGATGTGCCCATCATGATTTTCTTCAGCAGTCATTGACCAAAAATTGAAGTCTTTGTTATGGGGCTCTAATTTGTTTTGATAGTGCTCCAGTAATCCACCATTTTGATGTTAGGTAGCCAGTAAAATATTTGATTTGTAGGCTTTTAGTAGGGGGCTTATATTTAAAGAACCTTTTTATAGAAAAAAAAAACTAATTAAACACTATTTTTGGTGCCAAAAAGGGAATTAAAGAGAAGAAATAATAATCAAATTTTCTTTTCTTTCTTCTTCATCTGCTAGAGGCTTGGCAAAGGATATTCTAAAAAGACCACCCAAGAAAAATAAATAAATTTACTATCATTGAAAATGCACAACCACTTGATAAAGTTTTTTACGACTCTTGGATACTGACCACAAAATTCAGTCAGATAGAAATTCTGTATAATTTGTCACCAAATTCAGGATAGCCATTATAGCAAAAAAGTGAGTCTTTTGGTTTTTGTGAAAATTTAACCATTGATAAAATGATAGTTGACTATGTTTTGATTTGAAACAGAATCTTTTCCCCTGCATGTGAAATTGTTAAAAGAATTTTATGACACTTAGGGACAGGCAACCCCGAGTTAAAAAAGAGACAGAATTCTCAGAAATAAAGTTTCTTTATTTTTAGGTAATTTTGCGGCGCTGATAATTAAAAAAGAAACATATGGGGGCTTTTTTTTTTGGCTGAAGCTAAATCATTTCTTATGATGGCTGTATACAAAGCCTAGATAATTAAAAACGTCTGAGGTCAAAAGTTTGTCTCCTTTTTTGTCACTTTTTGGCAGGAGGATTTGAAATGATAAAACACAGATGTGAAAAATGACTACACCCCAAAGTTTGATAGGGAAGAGATTTTGGAACAATAATCAAAATTTGTCTGTTTGAAGTAGATCATGCCCCTCAGATGGTTATGGTGAGAGGCACCCACACAAAGCAGGAAGAAGACAGGGTTAATCAGATGACCAATGATAATAAGGCCCCGGTGGGATTTTTGGAAAGTCAGAGAAACATTCCATGCTCCTCAGGCAGTAGTAAGAGACACTTGCACAGGAGAGAAAGTGACGGAGTTGATCAGATGACCAATGAGAAAATGGCGCTGATGGTATTTTGGGGGAAGTCAGAGAATCATTCCACTACCCCTTGGTAGAAGACACTCACAGGAGAGAAGGAGATGAAGTTGACCAGGTGACCAAATGGAGGATCCCTGATTGGTCATTGAGAAATGTTAGCATACCCAGCCACACTGAGAGATTCTGCGTGGGTTCAGCTGGCGTTCATTGCCTTCTGGGTATGGGGTGATCATCCTCTGCTACAGAGAGCGATTCAACATGAAGAGGAAAAGTTGACAAATGTGAAAAGACACAAAACGGAGAAAACTGGCAAAGAAGATGGAGACTGGCACAGACCAAAAGACAATGTGTACAGATCAGAGAGACCCAGAGGTGACATACAAGACAGATTTGACACAGTTTGAGAGTATGGGTTGAGTTAAAAGGGGACTAAGATTTTCAAGTTCAACAACAAAGTGGGCAACGAACATGGCCGGATTAATACGACATGAACACATGAGGCACCCAGTTGATGAAGAAACTTATTAATTTTTACAATTTCCTGATTGAAAAATTGTTTTGTTTTAGTTGTGATAGGAAATTAAATTACTATTTCAATTTCAGAACAAGACCTGAACCCAATTAATTAAATATTGATCCAGTCAGTAGTTATTATACACTAGCAGTATAGCTTGCTGTTGCTCGGATGTAATGAAAACTTTAAAACTAATCCATGGTTCTGGAGTTCAGACTCTTTGGACGTTGGCACGAAAGACTAAAAAGCAATAGCTGTTTCCAGTTAAAGCGAAACCGTAGACTGAAAGAAAAATGAATGGATGCAAGTCAAATTTTGATCTCCTGGTATCGATATCAAATTTTCTGCACTATTATAAGAACTGCAACCTTGAAACTTCTGAATATTGTTTCTTATGTCTTTGTTTATGAGTGTATCAAATTTGATTAAAATCGGACCACTCCTTCTCAAACCCGATTTTTTTCGATATTTATTGGGGGTACCTCGACACAAAACCTAGCAGACGTTTACAGTACAACTGTGTAAATTTTTCAAGAAAATTGGTTCTGCCGTTTTGGAGTCTATAGGTAACGGACACGCACACACACACAGAGATAAAGTTCCATTCATAAATAAGTTTAGATTAACCGCAATTTCTACTCTAACAGCTTCTTTTCTTGCACTTCCCACCTGTGGAATTCCCTTCCATATACTTGCTTCCCCGGCAGCTACAATCTCCAGGAATTTAAATGTAAAGTCAATAGACACCTCTTATCACACTAACTCGCATCCATTCTCTCAAACTCTCTTCCCACCTGCCCCACCCCCATCCTCAGTATTCTCATCTGTCTATCACCCTCCTCCCAGCATTTCCTATAACTAACCACTCTTTCTCATCACTTTCCCCGGCGCAACAGTGGCAGTGGAATGCTTTACTTGGGGTGAAATGATTAAAAAAATAAAAATTCAGCATGCAGTATGCTACCATTAAATGTGTAGATGTTATGGTAGAACAAATATTTGTCAGTGTATGTAAGAGTGTGTGTTTGCATTTCTAGAAGGGGTTCAAGATTTTCCCATTAGAATAAATAAAACACACACACACAAAAGTGAAGCTATTTCATTCATCATGCTAACTGAAGATTTGAATGATTTGTTTTTTTATGGCTTATCAAACCTATGCAGGTTAATTAAAGCCAGAAAATATCTTTTTGGAGATAATGATTTAGTGATACACTTTTTACTAGTTAATCCATAGCTTGGGGAAGGAAGGAGAGATGGAATCATACCTTTTTTAAGGGAATTTGCACATAAATGGATATAATGAATCAGCTGGAATTGGAACTTGGTTCTCTGATTAACATTTCTAAGTAATTATAATTATTGATTATCCCACCCTCACATCCAAGATTATAGCACCTGGTGTTCCCAAGCAGTCACCCATCTAAGTGTTTACCAGGCTCAGCATTGCTTAATTTCGGTGATGATATTGGAACCAGTGTTTCAATGTAATATGGCTGTGAATTGCTAATTGAAGAATTAATCAAATCTTAACTTTTTGAAGGTAAGAGTTTGCATCTGTGTGTGTGTGTGTGTGTGTGTGTGCACATTATGTTTAAATATTGCTGCATTTATAGTGGAAGAATGCTCAGTATCAGAGTTTTAAGCATTTACAGATTTAGATAGTGTGGACATAGGAATCAACACTACATGTTGACTGTCAGTTTCCTGCTTCAAGTGATCTTCAGTTTGTGTTACTACTTCTTTTGTGGGCAATCGTCTCTGAAAATTGCTTGAGGTATGAATGTATGAATATATATATATAAGGGTGAAGGTCAGGCTTTGAAGTTAATTTGAGTTCTCTGAGTCTCCTCCTTGAGATCAAGAGCATGCTTGAAAATACACCTCAATTTTAGTTTTCCAAAATATTTCATTCTAAAATTAGAATGCAACCTATATATTGCTGCACAATACAGCATATTAATTTTAGAGAAATACCTGAAAAAACAGTATGAGTTAACCCAAGCTGAGTGAAATTTGGTAGAAGTAAGTTCAGAAGCAGTTGAGGCTTATGCTAGCACAAAATTGCTAGTCATTGTGACTGAGAGTCTTAGCATACTTGCTTTATTCAAACTGTTGATTACATGTTCTATGCCAGAAACTGTAACTAAGGTCTGTTCAGCATATTTGCAGTATTAACTATAGGTTGGCTATGTGGGTGTTGGACAAACAAAAATGTGCCTGAGCAGGTATCTGCAACAGGGAATAACTGGTCTTCCTAACAGGCAGGTATACTCAGATATGAGCTGCCAGCCATAGTATTACTACTATAGGCATTTAATAAGTATTTTACTTGAAAAGAATAATAAGTGAGTTGTTCTCACTTATAACTGTGTGTTTAAATAACTTATTTTAAAAGCTGGGATAATTAACATGTCTTTGATATATAGAGATGTAATTACACATGCATATCAGAACAGAAGCAAGAGGTGTGGTAAACGAACTGGTGTCCGCCTACTTTTGTACTGTTAGAAGACACTGACAGCACTTTTAAGGAAGGGGTTGGCTGTACTTTTATAACATGAGTGCGCTTTACCAGTCAGAATGACCTGACACCATGTACTCTTAAAGATTTGTTTAGATTGTAACGAGATGTCAGTTGCATTACTTCACCCCACCACCATCAACTTAATTTGGATTCAGGTTAATTTGGCTGGATTACTTTTCATGTTCAAGTCTTCACTCTCTATTTTTACTTTGTCTTCTTATCTGAGATTACATCTCTTCTTTCTTTCCATTTTCTTTCCACTCTTCTCTGAGCTTCAGCATCATAGCTATTTAATCATCATATTTAACATCCTTTTCTTCTCCACTCCTTCACAATTCTCCTCTTCTTGCTATTTTCTAACAACCTGTATTTTCAGTTCTTACCAAAAAAAGCTCTTCCAAAATAATGGAGTCATCCATTCTCAGTTTCTTTGAAAGTCTTTTTAACTTCTGTTATTGTGACCAAACTAGTCTTTTCCCTATTTTTCTGTTATCCTTTCGTTGTTTCTCTCTTTCAGTGTTTCTCTCTGAATAACTATTTTTTAAATCGTATATGTCTTCATTTAGTTTCTTATTTCTGTTGATTTTTTTCATTAAGAATAAAACAATTGAATAGGTTAGGTTAGGGCTGAGATAAGCAGGAGGTATACAAAGGATTTGTCATTGTGGTCTGACTTCATAGACATGTGTACACACACTAAAATAAAAAGGCACACATGTTTTTGCATACCTTACCATTGGCTTTATAAGCGGAAAACTGCATGTCACACATAGAACTTAGTTTAGTTTGCAAAGGTATAAATGCACCTATATAAAGGCATACATATCTACACAGTCAAGCACAAGAACACACACATAAATATGAATCCCTTGAGACTCATTGTGCCTTCACAAGCTAACGTTTTCTGCTGACATGAAGTGGAAAGTTTATATTGAATCAATTGCTAGGTTTCCTGCTAGGAAAGTTGGTTCACTGTTTTGGTAGACAACTTTTCTCTCCAGAATCTCTTTTACACATGTCGATCCGGGATGTTTTTTCCACCTGAATCCATCCTGCATATATACAAGTCAACCATCCATCCGTGCATGGAGTACTGCTGCCATTTATGGTCAGGTGCCCCTGCCGTTCTCCTCAGTGTTCTTGACAGGCTCCAAAGGAGAGTCTGTAATGTGATAGGTACTGATCTGGCAGCTCGACTACAGCCACTCCCCCATCATCGAAATGTGGCCTCCCTTTGTCTGTTCTATAAATACTTTCATGGCTTCTGCTTAGATGAACTTAAGTCACTGATGCCTCCTCAACAGGTGCTTACTCGTGCAACCAGACTGGCAACTGGGTCCCACCCATTCACAGTCAGGTTAGCCAAATGCAGACGACAATTCTACTCCTGCAGCTTCTTCTCTCGCACTTCCCGCCTGTGGAACTCGCTCCTTGCTTTCCTGACGGCTACAACCTCCAGAAATTTAAATGCAAAGTCAATACTCATCTACTAACCACTGGACTCTAGCTCTCTCCCCACCCCCCGTATAACCTTCCCTTTCTCTCCACCTATGTATCTGTCATCGCACCTGCTTTCTCAGCTTTCTATTGTTCCTTTCTAACTAGTTTGTACTCCTCACTCTTTTCTAATTAATCTTTTTACATTTATGTAGGCCCCTGCACATCAGTGGCGTTTCCGCCTTGCTCGAGGTGAAAGGATTAAAAAAAAAAAAGTCTCCTATTCATTCATGCATTGAATATTTCTGTCGCATATGGTCTGGTTCTTCTGCTATGTATTTAGAGATTATTGATAAGAAGAACCTCCAATGGTACATGTCCTGACCTAACATTTCAGCTTCATTTATTTTCCCATCACCATAGCATAGCTTTCTGTGGTTTTTATATAAATATTTTAATTGTAATTGTTTTGATGAGCATTTTTCTTTGGCATATGGACTTTACAAATTTAAGTGCAGTTTTGTAGATAGGTTTCACCATTTTATGCTTGAAATTGTGAGTTGTAACTGTAAGTTCTATGTTAACAGTTTCTTCTCTTGCATTTCTCACTTGTGGAATCTTTTCTGGCTCCTTGATTTCGAGTCAACTTTGATCTCCAAAAATTTAAAAGAAATCGTTATCTTCTGTCTTCTTAATACTTGTTCTTTTATTGTTCTTTCTTCTTAGTAATGTTTTATATTTTTTCATTCTTTCACACTCAGTAACCACTTTCGTCTTAGTGGCTTTATTGTCTTACATGTGGTGAAATGATTAAAAACATACATAATAATATTATTATAAATATTATATATTTAGTTGGTATGTATTGGTAAAGAAATAAATAAAAATAAATGATAACAAGAAATTCAAAATTTTCCTATCTCTAAAAATAAATAGATAATCAGTTGCCTGGCTACAGAGCCATATTTTGACCAACAAATCAAAGTTTTCACAACTAGAAGATAAAACCGCAAGCTAATGAGACGCAGCATGTCATTTTTGATGTGGAGCTTTAGATGTGTATATAACCAGATGGAAACTCAACCAAAGTAGGATTGATAAATAACTTTTGTCCATTCTCCAATGCTGCAGTCATCATAACATGACCAAAGCCAATACAAAATTTGTGTTACTGCTACATTGTAAACATATACCTTTTTTTCAACACCTTTTTAAGAAGTTGGCTGCTACATTGAAAACACATCCTTTCCTTCATCATCAATTAAGAAACAGATGGTTACTACATTTAGATACATCCACCTCTGCGCCTGACGCCTGTCCAGTCTCGCAGCTTTGCCCTCTCGGCAACTCCGACCACGCTGTAGTCTCTCTCAGCATTTCTTTCCAATCTCACTCCCCACAGGAGCCCCCTACCTATAGGACCTTCTACCTCTACCAAAAAGCTGACTGGGATGCCTTTCGCGATTTCCTCTGCGACGTCCCTTGCTGAAAAGTGTTCGACTTATCAGTTGATGACTGTGTCTCTGAGGTCTCGTCATGGGTGAAAGCTGGCATTGATGCCTTCATACCCACCAGGAAGTATTGCTTAAAACCTCATTCCTCTCCGTGGTTCTCTCCGGCCTGCTCAGCCGCCATTGCCCAGAGGAACCATTACTTCCGTCTATTCCGGAGACAGTCAACTGATCACAATAGGCGCCTGTTCATATCTGCTCGCAATGAGTGCAAGAGAACCCTAAATGATGCCAAACAGTTGTTTGCTGAGAGAATGCGACAGCACATAGCTGACCGCAAGTTCGGCTCCAAGGACTACTGGAGGATTTGTAAACGAGTGCTCAACAATAGGAAATCCTCAATACCTCCTTTAATCCATGGATTTGAGGTTCTCACGTCATCTGCGGACAAAGCTGAGTGCTTTGCCCACAGATTCTCATTCAACTCCACATTCGACTCGTCTGGAGTACACCCACCCAACTTCCCTATTAGAACTGAGGCCAAACTGCATGACGTATATATTACCCCGACAGTAGTATCCAGAGTAATTTCAAAACTCGACCCCAATAAGGCGTGTGGAGACGATGGAATCCCGGTGATAGTCCTTAAGAGGTGTGCTCCTGAACTTTCCCCTGTCATCTCTAAACTATTTAACTACTGCCTTTCTGCTTCCTGCTTTCCTGCATGCTGGAAGTTCTCTTCAGTCGTTCCTGTATTTAAGAATTGTGGTGAACTCTCGGATCCATCCAACTATCACCCTATCAGTCTTCTACCGATATTCGGGAAAGTATTCGAGGCTATAATCAATGCTGAAATAGTTCATCATCTCACCGCCCACAAACTGTTCTCCGACAGGCAATATGGATTCCGCTTTGCCAGGTCCACGGCCAACCTGCTAACAACCGTAACGGAGTACATGCTACAGGCTCTTGATGAGTCTGACGAGGCTTGCGCGGTTGCTCTGGACATCTCCAAGGCTTTTGACAGGGTTTGGCACTCTGGCCTCCTATGCAAACTTTGGCCTCCCTTTGTCTGTTCTATAAATACTTTCATGGCTTCTGCTTAGATGAACTTAAGTCACTGATGCCTCCTCAACAGGTGCTTATTCGTGCAACCAGACTGGCAACTGGGTCCCACCCATTCACAGTCAGGTTAGCCAAATGCAGACGACAATTCTACTCCTGCAGCTTCTTCTCTCGCACTTCCCGCCTGTGGAACTCACTCCCATATTCTTGCTTTCCTGACTGCTACAACCTCCAGAAATTTAAATGCAAAGTCAATACTCATCTACTAACCACTGGACTCTAGCTCTCTCCCCATCCCCGTATAACCTTCCCTTTCTCTCCACCTATGTATCTGTCATCGCACCTGCTTTCTCAGCTTTCTATTGTTCCTTTCTAACTAGTTTGTACTCCTCACTCTTTTCTAATTAATCTTTTTACATTGATGTAGCCCCCTGCACATCAACGGCGTTTCTGCTTTGCTCGGGGTGAAACGATTAAAAAAAAAAAATACATAGGTCACAGATCTATGAACATAAAAGAGAATTATGTTTGTACATATGTTCTAACTGTCTTGTATAACATCAAAATAATGAAGGACAGAAATTTGATTTCACAAATGCTAGTTTAATTAAAAAGCAACATAACCTTTTAAGGAGGAAGTCCTTTGAAAATATTAATAACATTACTACCAACTATAAACATATGATAAAAACATTACTTCTGCATTTTTCATCAATATATAATTCATGAATCCAAAATACCAATAGATATTATTAAATAATTTAAAGATAATTCCTTATATTTTTAACATTGTAATATTATTTCCTCTATATGAACTACACTCTATTTTATTTAAATTATTTTATGTTTTTTCCCTATTCCTCCTATTATTATGTAAATTTTTCTCACTATTATTATTATATATTATTATAGTTGTTTATTATTATTACGTCATTTTTCATTATAAACCGATTTCTGCTATGGTTGCACTACCAACCAAGTCTGCGGAAAGACCTAAGGTAGGTAATGGTGTGTTGTTATGACTCCATTTCATGTTTTTTCATATCTCCCTAACATCCCTAGCATTACATAGACAAAGTTCTCCTTAGTGTGTGGGCTGTACTTAACAAGACAATTTTTTGTATATCTCTTAAGCTGGGTTTCCAGGGATTCTTTCAATATGTTTTTTTGTTCCATTTTTTATCATTCCAAGTGTACCCACTATCACTGGTATGATAATTGTTTTCAATTTCGACATTTTTTCTATTTCAATTTCCAGGACTTTATATTTTGACAGTTTTTCAAATTCCTTGGTTGCTATGTTACAATTTGCTGGACAAGCCATATCAATTAATAAGCAAGTTTTTTTCTTTTTGGTTTTTAACAATAATGTCTGGCCTATTTGCTTCAATTTTTCTGTCTGTGTAGATGGTGTAATCCCACAGAATGGTGACAACTTCTATTTCTGTAACTGGTGCTGGGTAATGTTTATACTGGTGTTTGTTTACATATTTTCTATAGTGTTTGCACATTGCCCAGTGTAAATATTGCCCCACTCTATTGTGATGATTTTTATATTCATTTGGGGCAAGTACAGAACAGCCTGAGATTAGATGGTCTATGGTTTCTTGGTGTTTATCACAAAACCTGCATTTTGGATCCATATTATTATGTATAATATTTGCCTGAAAGTTTCTAGTGAAAAGACTTTGGTCTTGCGCAGCAAGAATAAAGCCTTCAGTTTCAGACTTTAATCCAGATGCATGTAACTATCGATGAGTATTAACTTTATCAACATTGGATTTATTGGCACGTTCTGGATATTGGCCATGCAGAGGTTTGTCTTGCCAGCGTTGTTTCATCTGTTCAAGAGCTTTATCTTTGGCTTCCATTTTCATATTTTTGCCGCAATAGTTGGTTCTTAGCTTCTGTTTTGCTTTTCTACAGAATCTACTAAATGTAAATCTTGTTTGCATTTACTGCCTTCTTTCATTATTGAATATTTTTCCTTTCTGTTTTCATGTTGTTTAACTAATTGTATCATCCTGTCTTTTATTGTTTCTATGTTTGTTAGTAAGCCAATAGTTGTTGTCTTGTATGACAATTCTAGCTAAATAATACCTCTTCCTCCTTCTTTATGGGGTATGTATAGGCAGTCTACATCAGCCTTTGGATGATGCATCTTATGTTTAGAAAGGAGCTTTCTTGTTTTAGAATCCATTCATCTGATGTCATTTAGAGTCCAGTTCAAGATGTTGAAGCTATATTGGACCACTGGGATGGCAAGGTTATTAATGATCATAATTCTGTTCTGAGAATTCAATTCGGTTTTTAATATCAATCGTAGCCTTCTATAGTACTCTTTACACACTATTTCTTTCATTTTTTTATGGTGAATTCTTTCTTTCTCATTTACACCTAGGTACTTATAAGCTTCTTCTTGCTCTAAGTCTTTTATTGTTACAGCAAAGGTCTAAGCTAATTGAGGATTATTATTATTGTTTCATTATTATTATTATCATCATTAGTTTTATTATTATTATTATTTTTTATTATTTACTATTGTATCTTATTTATATTGCTTAATTGTAATAATAGAATGCTATAATATAGTATTTTATATGTAAATTTTATATTTATATATTACTTAATTCTGTTTTTGCAATAATTTTAATATATACATATTTAGTATTTTAATACATATTATTTCATTGAAAGGTTCTGTTAACAACTTCTTTTTCAAAATTTATTTTTTTTATTCATAAAAAGTTTGCTTAATACTCTCATGCATTATTTTTTCTAGAATTTTATTTTGTTTAATGATCCAGACTCATAAGTGCACACATATCCAGGAGATATCCAGGGCGACAGCTGGAGCTTTGCCAGACTTATCGAGGGCCTGGTATATGTACTTGGTGATGGTCGTTAGCATATCAGAAAATTGGAAGGAGGCTGATAAGGTGATAACTGGACGAGTTTGAAGGTTCCCCTGAGTTCTTAAATACAGGAACCACAGAGGAAAACTTCCAGCATGCAAAGCAGGAAGCAGAGAAGCAGTAATTATAGAGTTTAGAGATGACAGTGGAGAGTTCAGGAGCACATTTTTTCAATACAATGGATGGGATTCTATCACCTCCACTTGCCTTATGAGGGTCAAGTTTTGAAATTATCTTAGATACCAGGGGGTTATGTGAACATCTCTCAGTTCTAAGAGGGAAGTCAGGTACGGATACTTCAGACAAGTCAAATGTGGAGTTAGAGGAGAATCTGCAAGCAAAGCACTTGGTCTTGTCCATAGATGCTGTGAGGACCTCAAATTTATTGATTAAGGCAGGGATGGAGGATTTGCTATTGTTCAGCAAATGCTTGCAGAGTTCCCTATAGTCTTTGAAGCCGAACTTTCGAGCAGCTATGCACTGCCTCATTCTCTCAGCAGACCACAGCTTAGTGTCATTTAAGATTCTCTTACACTCATTACAAGCAGATACAAATAGGCGCCTATTATTGTCAGACGTGTGGCTCCAAAATAGCTGGAAAAAGTGGTTCCTGTGGGCAATGGCGAGTGAGCTGGCAGGCAAGAACCAGGGGGATGAATGAGTTTTGGGATCGGTATGAAAGCATTGATGCTAGCTTTCACCCAGGAAGTGACCTCAGAGGTACAGTCCTCAACAGGGAGACTAAAAACTTTTCTTCAAAGGATGTCGCATAGGAAATTGTGGAATGAATACCAGCCTGCTCTTTGTTAGTAGTAGGAAATTCTGTTGGTAGGAGGTTCCTGGGGAAAGTGAGAGTGAAGAGAGATATTAATAGAAAGACAGCATGATCAGTTTTACTGAGAGGGCAAAGCTGCGAGGTTTGGCAGGAGTCAGGGACAGAGGTGAAGCAGAGATCTAGTAGAGAAGTGTGTCCTGAGGGGATACTGGGAAAGTGCATGGGAAAATCTACCACTTGTGTAAGAGTTTGAGAAATAGCAAAGTTCATGGCTTCAGTGCCTGCAGAATCAGTGACAAAGTTTTCTAACCACTTGGCATGGTGGATGTTAAGATCTCCAAACACAAACATGTTAACAAATGGGTGGGAGGAAGTAGCCTTATCTATATTGTCAGAGATACTGTCTAGTAGGGAGCAACTGGGAGAGAAAAGGGAATGTTACAGAAAGAAAAGATAGCTAAATGATTTGAGAAGTGAAAGATGGAGACACGTATGGGTAGTCAGAGGATTCAAAGGATGTCACCCTAGCTAGAGGGAGGTGTTCACTGACGTAAAACCTCAGACCATGCAGATGGACAGTGGAGTCCTTCCTTAAGAGGAGAAGGTAGCGAGGAATTGAGAAGTCAGAGAAGAGAATTGACAGGTTAAGATTAGTTTCACAGAGTGTTAGGATGTCAGAGGACTCTTCGCGGAGGAAAAATTCCACGCTACAGAAGTTGGTATGAATACCACAGAAGTTCGTGAAGGAAATGTTGAGACGTTTAGGGGATTTTACTTTGCCTGGTTTAGTTTTGTTTATTGATATGAGGTTGTTCATATTTGTTGTTGGCGAGGATATACCTCGAGTAGAGGTGGCAGACAGTCATTGACTGCAACATGCGCTGGAAGGGAGCTGGCACAGACTACAGTGTGGATTGCCTTCTAAGAAAAACAGTTTTTTTTCCTAACCCATGAGCATGCATGTCTTCCAAGAAAAAAAGGTTTTTGTTTTCTAACACACGGGCAAATGTGTCTTCCACCTTCATTGCCTACTAATGGTCAGTTAACGATTACTACTATTATTACTTAGTTTAGGGTGGAAAGACGGTATTGTCTTTTCTCTACTTATATGTGTCTTCTTCCTATCTATATGTGTATATGTAACACTCATCGTTAAGAGAGAAAAAAAATTATTTTTAATTTTTTTTTCATATAAATCCAAAATGATTTCCTTTCTTTTTTTTCTTTTGTTTTTAAGAAAAAGATGGTTTGGATATTTTGAAATCTTAGACAATGCATCCACAGTTACATTTAACTTTCCTGAAATGTGTTTAGATTGAATTCCTGTAGTAACAGGCTCCAAGATAAAAGTATACAGCTTTTGTTTTTCATTTTGTGTAGGAATATCAATAGGTTGTGGTCTGAGTATGTAATGGTTTTCTCTACTACAGTGGATACATACACCTCAAAATGTTTCAAACTCTCGATCAGAGCTAAGGTTTCTTTTACTATAGTGGAATATGATATTTTTTCTTTCTTGGAGAAATAGGTCACAAGGTACATTACTTCTTGATTGTTTTTCTGTAATAACACTGCTCCAATACCTGAATTGCTGGCATCTACTGTTAATTCAAAGGGTTTAGTAAAATCTGGAGCAAGTAATACATTTCCTTGATCAAAGGCTATCCAGCACTCCTTCATCCAGTTGAATTTATTTCCTTTCTTGAGTAAGTTGGTTAATGGCCTTACATTTTCACAGAACCTTCTATAATATCTGGCCATACCTAGGAAGTGTTGTACTCCCTTAGTATTCTGTAGAGTTGGATAATTTTATATCATTTTCACTTTTACATCTTGTGGGAATATCTTTCCATATCCAATCACATGTTTTACATAATCAACTTCTGCCTGGCAGAATTTGCTCTTAACCAAGTTTATTGTAAGCTTTACTTTTTCCATTCTGGCAAATATTTTTTTCAATGTGGCTATATGATCCTTGGATGTGCGTTGTGGTGCAGTAGATATTGACTCAGAACGAGAAATCGGGGAGCTGAGTTCAAATTTCAGTTGAATTCATTGCATTCACTTACATGCAAATAACCTTGGGAAAGGTATTAATCCGTCTCTTCCTCCCAGTTATGGGTTAAATAACAGGACAGATTGGGTTCTATAGCCTTGGCTGGCAATCAGTCTATCACAGAAAGCAATGGCAACCTACTGCGGGATAATTTTCTGCCCAGTCAGTCATGTCTCTTTTGAGACATGATCGCCCAAGCATGTTTCATGTATGGCACTTAACTGACTGATATGGTCCTTCCAGGTGTCATTATAAATTACAATGTCGTCCACATAAGTGTCAACTGTTTTTCTTCTGTGGGTGGGTGTTCTAATTTTTTTCTAAGTTGTTGAGTATCTCTGAGTTTTTCAGTCTAGGTGAAAGGTTTTGACACATTTGATGACTTTTCGGGTTGGTTTATCGATATCGCCACTGTTTTTTTCCTTTCTATAGTAGTATGTCTTAGTCATATCAATATTACAATATAGGGTTTTCCTCTGTCAGCCAGGGGTCAAAACAATGTAGTTTAGTTTGTTAATTTTCTCCAGGATCTTGTATAGTTTCTGGAATTTTGCTTTAAATGGGTGAGATAACAGAGGAAGTAGTACTAGTACTTTGCTCCCTATTTTGAACTGTCATTTCACAGTTTTCCTTTCAATGTTCTTTCATTTTTTTTTCTTGAGCTGTTTGCAGATTCTTCTTTGCTATATTATTTGCCTTTATAGTTCTGTTTCTGAACCTTGATAGATAATCCAACAAATTTTCCGGATGGGTGCATATTGTATGCACATTTCTTTAATCAGTTATAATGGTCCTCTCACTTAATGATTCCTGTCTCGCTACTCATGCAGCAAATACCAAGAAAAGTAAACCTTCATACCAATCTTTTTGTTGCACTATGCAGTTCATTTTCATCATGGTCTTTAGTGTAGAATGAAATTGTTCCAGTGCTCCCTGTGTTTAGGGTTGGTAAGCACTTTATGGAATTGAAGTAATTCCTAACCACTTTATCGCTAACCACTTTATCACTTGTTGAAATACTTTTGACTTAAAATTCAATCCTTGATCGAGTTGTATTTCCCTAGGTAATCCAATTTAGTGAAAAATTATTCAGTGGCCCTACCACTTTTTTGGCTGAGATATCTCGAAAGGGGATGGCTTCTGGAAATCTTGACGTGGCACATTTTATTGTCTTTTTTCATCTTCGGTAATGGTTCTACACAGTCTACTGTAATATGTGTAAAGGGTACTTCTGAAGTAGGTATGGGTTGCAATGGTGTTGCTGGTATTTTTATATTTGATTTTTCTATTATCTGGCATGTTTTACAGAACATGATAATATCTCATCTTAGTCCAGGTCAATAAAAATGTTGTGATATCATTTCATATGTTTTATTAATACCCAGATGTCCTGCTAATGAAATTTTGTGTGCAGTCCTCAACACTACCCCTCAATATTTCCTAAGCAGTATAACCTGCTTGTATGTTGCCCAGTCTTCTTCATTTAGGATCTCTTGTGATTTCCATTTTCTGATAAGCGCCCCTGTTCGTACATAATATTTCAAAAAGGTTTCATCTTCATTTTTCCTTTGAGATTTCTTGAAATATTTTCTTAGTTCAGTGTCATTTGTTTGGCTTTTAATATGGAAAGTTTTAATATGGTGTCTCCTAAATTTTTCCGACTGTTTAGCTTTTTTCCACGACTATTCTTTCTTTTCTTTCCTTCTAGCTTGAGTTATAGCTTCTGTTGCTATGTTTATCCTTGCGTTTTCTTTTTCTAGGTTTCTTCTTTGATTTAGCCTCCTTACTTGTTTGGATTGCCAAGTCGTTTGTATTTTATTTCCTGCTAGTCATTCCCTGATAAAATATTGTCTTAGTATTGCTAATTCATAGGAGTTTCTTACTTTCTTTTCATCAAGATATAATTTAAATTTTTTCAATAACCCATTTTTTGAATTCTTCTATCAATATCATTTCCTTCAATTTATCATAGTTTTTTTTTATCTCTTTCACCTGGCTTCATTGTTCGAAGTATGCCGTTTTCTGCCTTAGATAGTATAAGTTTGTGATTCTGTTTTCTTGGATTTTCTGAATTTCTGTCTATATGCCTTTGTTCATAGTTGTTCAGTATTGCTCTTTTTAGTACCTTGTAATCAGTAAATTCTTCCCTTGATTTGCGTAAGCTTTTTGTGCTTTCCCACTCAGAGTTGTCTGCAATAGTACAGGCTATGCATCCCTCGTTTACTTTAGACCAATAGTGGTTTTCTTGAAATGTGAGAAATTATTGTCTATTTCTTCCTCTCTGAATTTACGTACCAGGTTTACTTGTTTAGCTATGTCAAATCTTCCATGCCTTGCTTCTTCTTCAAATGTGTTTGTCATAACTTGCCCTAATCCAAATTCACGCACCATCCTATTTTTTTAATTTCTGTTTGAGCTTAATTCTTGCTTTTTTCAACTTCAATTGCGTCTATGTTAATTACCACATGTCTGTGCCCAATTGATTCAGATGTCTTCCTCAAACACATTATTATCAATGATGTGCTCTGCTATTGCTCAGATTATTATCACTTTCTTCATAGATTTTCTCACTTCTAATTGTTGGCTTTGTCCTCTAGCAAATGCATCATCCTTCTTCAGCCGTAGAAGTTTTTCCATTATTGGTTCTTTCAGAAATTCTTTAACCACTACCATGCTTGTTTTCTTTTTTTTTCTTCACTTTGCTAGTTGCTACTTCTCATTCCTCTGTTGCTTGATTCTGGACATGATCCCCCAGTATTGTTAAAAATACTGGACCAGCTCCTAATTATGTTACTAATCCCAGACAAACTCATAATTTTGTTATGTGCATACAAAGGCGTGAATCCTAATTTTATTAGGATTCTGGATAAGGTCCTGGTTTGTAATGTTTAAAATAAAATAAAATTATTGTCCGAATTGGCTTGGGCTCTATTAATTGTATTTTGATGTTGATGACTGGTAGAGAAATAGGAGAAAAATAAAGGATCAACCACAACAGAATGAATGAACTGTTACCCTATTTTCAGATTGTTGGTATTAATTTTAGGTGATTTTTGAGATAAGAAGAGATTTCTCTCAAAGTTAGAGTACATTTATTTTCATGGCAAAAACTAGCCGAAGTGATTAAAAAGTGAAAAATACAGATTCTTAGTGCAGAATTCGAATTAATCAAAGCTAGCTACCTAAGTGTAATCAAAATATTGTCAAATGGATTTTGATGGCATGTGACCCTAAGTCAAAATATGGCCTTGAGGATTTCCTGTTTACTGATTACCAGGACAGCTGATAGGAACAGGCAGACAATAACAGGGAGTAAATTTTCTCCCCTTCTAGTGGAAGTCAAAATGGTTAAATGATATTACTTACATTTCGAGATGTTAAGTCGCATATCGGGAGGGGGAAATAGCAATCCAGTCCCTAACTTTAACACTCTGGTTTTTCATCTTTTTAATAAAACTGGGCCGGAAAACAAAATTCAGTGAATTGAGATCAGCGATCAATTGAAGCAGACAAGCTGAAATAACCTGCTACAGGAGAGAAATATTGTAAGAGATGGTCAGTTCAAATTCAACCAGCTGGAAGTTGAATAAACCATCGTTCTATGGAGATAATAGGACACTTTGACTTGCTTGTAATCTTGTATTCATTCAATATGTATAAACATATACAAATCTACACCATGTTGTTGTGGTCTTAAATCTGGTTTTTATTATATACCAATCCCTTGCATGTCTGGGCCAACCTCATCAAGTGACAACAAGCAATCCTGCTTTGGCTAATCCAGGATCAACAACACAATGTGGGCGAAATTGACCGAAGCTCAGAAAGGTTGTCCGGACTCAGCCAGAGGTCGTATTATAGAACTACTAATAATTCTAACAATAAAAATGAATTTTGCTATATTAAATAATCCAGCAAGCAATATTCAATAGCAGGGAGGAAAAAATATGTATGTATATGATATATATGAAAAGTTCATATGTTTATTTGGAAAGAAGGTATAAATTGTCCAAAGATACTAAGGATGTTTGTCTTAGTTAACAAAAAAATGTTCCTATATTTATTTCACAAAGAAAACAATATTTTTACTTGTCTTGAATTGTCGCTGAACTTCAAATGAAAAAATTGATATTTTTCAGGAGAGATGATTACTCTAAGTAGAAGCCAATGTTCTTGCTTAGGGTCAGTGAAGCTGAAAATTTAAAATCTTATCTTTTTAGCAAGAGTAAAGGTGAACGTCTATTGCATTCTACTTTGTTTTCATCTCTGTTCTTTTGCCTCTTTTTTTTCTTGTCATGTGGGATGTCTTCATATAGAAAAAAGATCTTTGTTTTCTAACCCATAGGTGAACGTGTCATCCACTCTTTTGTTAATGGATGGTAAGTTAATAATTACTACTATTATTACTTAGTTTAGGGTGGAAAAGGAGTATTGTCTTTTCTCTTCCTCCTATCTATATGTGTATATGTAGCAACAATCATAAATGCAATATTTTTTTCAGTCATATCTGCTCATGTGAAACAAGTTTCTGTATGTGTTTACTTATTTGTCACCCACTAGTTTTTACTTCTTACTCTCAGACATCTGTTTACAAGCAAACAGCCCACTGTTTCCACCATTGTTTGCTAGATAACATAATCCATGGATTTATAACAACAGGCAAACCTGTGTTATTGTGTCATGACTGCAGTTTTGGATCTACTGCTAAGGTGAGGCAAAATAATTTTTTCCATGCAAATGCAAAGAAAGAGTAAAACTTGACTCCTTTATTGCCATTTGTTAGATACTACCACTGACTTTATAAAAAAAGAAAAACACATTTTAAATGCTTTCTTTGAACTTAAATTTCAGTTCTATTTGAAAAATAATGGTCTACTAAAGCTAATCTTTATGAAAAGAAAAAAATAATTTCCATGTATAAATAAATTTTTGAGTTATTTTTAAAGCATAAGTACTTTTTTGTCACTCTTTACACTACCATTGTATACAAAAAATGAAAACAACAAATTTAAAATTCTCTTTAAAATCCAATATTTGTTCTAAAGATGCATTTTGAAGTCTATTAGCAAATTTAAGGATTAATTAAGTGGAATTTTAAAAATAATACTTAAAATAGAATGAAAATAATGTTTTATTTATGCATGCTAGTCTGTGAGGTCAAAGGACATAGTAGAAAGACAATCATTCTCCTACTGTCCATAAAACCTAAAGAAGTACAGAAGTACAATAAGCTAGGATTTTTTATGTTTACAACTAGATTTTCTTTAACTTGCATGTCTTACATAGAACTTACATATCTATATGCCGTAATTCAAACCAATATTTTATCAAGCAAAACTTTTCAAGCATTGTTAATGTTGGCTTTTTTATGCTTGCTATTGAGTGTAGATCAATAAGTCTGTAGCCTGGTACATTTAACTAAAATCTTAACTGTCTCAATTTATAGAGATGAGTAGAATTAAGTGCACTGACAAGGAGGTTATGTTGAAAAATTTTGTCACGCAAAATCAATGCCCTTTTTCATAATTAGGCCTCTGTCTTCTTGTCTTATTAAAACATATTCTTATAACTACCAAGAGATTGAAATTTCTGGAACATATGAAGTGGGCTTAAAGAATTCAATATTCACAAGAAATATTGAGTAACATACTTTTTAAGTTTGTATGAATGGGTATCAGAACAAAGAGAGGAATGGTAAAAAGTAAAAAATTACTTAGGGCAAAAAAAAAAGTAATGGAAGTTGTGTAAAGTCATGATCGCTCACATCCAGAAGGAAGTTGCTTACATAAAAGATGCATATGTATCTTTCCTTATGCATATTTATGTCCGAATATCCTTACATATGTATGAATGTCTATAGCCACTTTTATGAAAAAGAGAGAACAAAAAAAAAAAAAAATGACACTATGTCTGATAACTTCTTTGCATATTTTCACCCTGACTGGTATATTTGTATGTAATTCGCCATTTAACTTATTTGTATGTAATTCGCCATTTAACTTATTTGTATGTAATTCGCCATTTAACTTATTTGTATGTAATTCGCCATTTAACTTATTTGTATGTAATTCGCCATTTAACTTATTTGTATGTAATTCGCCATTTAACTTATTTGTATGTAATTCGCCATTTAACTTATTTGTATGTAATTCGCCATTTAACTTATTGGCAAAAAAAAAAAAAAAGGAATTACAGTAACTGTCTGACTGCATATATTAACTTCAATGTTAGTCAAACTTTCAGATTACAGCTGGTATGACAGAATTCATAAACTACACCAATGATGGAACACAAGGTGCTAATGTAACAATTAGTGTTGCACCCTGTGGAGGAACTTTAATACATACATAAAAATGTTTATCTTTTATAAAACTCTCTCCATTTGTTAAACAGTAACAACAATAAAAATAAGATATAAAAATGTTAATGACAGGTGAAATAAAATTATGTCACTAGGTCTCTAAAAAAATGTGTTTTTGTAACTTTTCAAGTCTGACGATACTTAATTTCAGAAGCATGTAATGTATTCACTAATTGTGCCTTCACTTTTAATCAGTTAATGATTTAACTCTGCTGCTTGTCTGTCTATTGTAAAAAATGTGTTTGTTTATTGGAGTCACCTATTGATTGTATAACATGGTGGTATCAGGTAATAGTGGATGTGAGCATCAAAAGAAAAGCAGTCACTTTAACGTTTACCTGTAAAACACTACATTATTTATTTTTTGTTTCATCACAAGGGCAAGAATAAATTGTATGTAGTCAGTACCAAAAGGAAATTAATTAAAAAAAAATATAGAATTGCAACACTGAAATCTGAAGCCACATTGGGATAGCCAAAGAGCATTCCAAAAACTAAGCAGAATATTAAGAAACAAAAAAACTTTGTTAGAAACAAAGAAAAGAGTATTGAACTATTATGTAATATCAGTCCTTCTATATAACAGTGAATGTTGGACAAACTTGTAACAGATGAAAAAGAGACTTTAAGTAACAGAAATGTAGTTCTACAGAAAGATGCTGAGGATACAATGGACTGAATATGGATTGTTAGGGAAAATAGAGATAAAAAAGGAAACTTATATTTAACATCTGGAAGAGTTGAAATTTCTAAGGCATGTAATGAAGAAAGAGGGCTTGGAAAATTTTATACAGGACAGATTGAATGCAAGAGGGACAAAGGAAAATAACACATAACATTCTTAGTGAGCTTGAGTGAATGAAGAGCAGAATAGGAGAGATAGCAAAAAGACAACGCTTATTTAGAGCTACAAAAGGCAGGAAATTGTAGAGATCATGATCAACGACACCCTAAAAAACGGCACATATAGAAGGTAGAAATCATCATTTCTTGGGTTATGTATTAACCAAACTGGTTGAAAATTAGACAAAAAAAAATATTTATCAGTTTCATTTTTACCTTTTTGGTGGTGCAACTTTTTTTAAATTTTTTTATTTTTACTAAAGAACTTAATCTGCCTTGCTATTTAACCCATTGCTGCAGAGAGAAAAGAGGGATTCATACCTTTTCCAAGGATTTAGTGTGAAAGCAAATACAGAAGACTAGACTGAAATTTAATGGCTACAAATAAAGAAAAAAATATTTCCATAGGTTGCCTGTGTTTGCTGTGCATTAATGTCATTAAGAAAAGCATCAATCCATTCTTCCTGCACTCTGTTCCATCACTAGATATTTAGTCAGAATAATTACTAGCATAGAAGAGAGCCAAATCTAGTTTCCCTTATTCATATGATTTGCCTAGACAATAGCAGCAAAAAGCCAGTCAGTCAGTTAAGTGCCATACGTGAAACACGCTTGGGCAATCATGTCTTGAAAGAGACATGACTGACTGGACAGAAGATTATCCCGCAGTAGGTTGCCATTGCTTTCTGCGGTAGACTGGTTGCTGACCAAGGCTATAGAACCCAGTCTGTCCTGTTATTTAACCCATAACTGGAAGGAAGAGGCGGATTAATACCTTTCCCAAGGGTATTTGCGCGTAAATGAATGCAATGAATTCAACTGGAATTTGAACTCGGCTCTCCGATTTCTCATTCCGAGCCGATAAATCTTGATGGTGGGGGAGTCACCTTTATAAGCAAGCTGTGCTATAAAGCTGCTATCTGTTTGATATACACACATTTTTATTTTGCTCAAAACAAATATTGAAGAAACCAAGAAGGACCATGTAACCATTTATTTTTGGTTGAAGACATAATTTTCTTACTCAGTTGCTGTAATTTGATAAAGGTCCAGTTTTAGAAATAACATTCTGTGACTTCTGCAACTTATAAGGAAGAGAAACTCTTGTTTCCATAATAAGAGTGTTTAACAAATTACAATCATTGTCGACATTTTGAAGTATACTACCAATAATAGATATTCCAAATATCACTTCTCCTTCCATTGATGTTGCTTAAGCTCTGTTGGTTAACTATATCTGTTAAAGACACAATTTCTAACTAATATATCAAGTCAATCAATTCATTACATTCATCACTAAAAATTACAATTCAGTAAATAGTTTTTGTGTGCTTCTTTGTAATTTTTTCTTAAATATGGTAGTGATGTTTTGTTGTCACTTATTCCCAAAAAATTACTATTTATATAAAGAGTGAGAAAGGCATACAAAATACACAACCACAAAAAGATAACATTATTAACAACAATTACAATGGCAATAAACTAGATAAAAGGTGTTAAGGTGTTAATACTACGTATTAACACCTTAACATCCACAATCCAAAACAATTTACCTGATCTTAACAATATCAGAATAATTACAACTACATCCAAAACTATTATGAATAAGAGCAGAACCCCAAATACCCATTATATTAACAATTCTGAAGCAGGCACATATAAAATAAATTGTCAAAACTACTCTTCACAACAAATTGTGATACATGTAGCACAAAATATATCTTATACTATAGGATACAAATCCTATATAATCCAACAATTAACCAAAACGCAAAAAGTAAAATTGCTCACTTGCAAAATCGCATCAGAATGACTGAAAACATATTGGAAAAACCAGACCAAGGCAAATTTCACAAGTCAGTGTTAAAATTAAGATTCTGGATTATGATTGGATAAAAAATAACAAATTGATCTATGACCCTGGTCAAATTTTCTTAACATCTAAAAAAATGGGTTTAGGGTTGTATCTGACCAGATGATTAGGTTTCACTACTTATCTATGTATCTTGCCTGGCCAAAGACAGTCCATGGAAGCAGGGATTTGATAAGGACCTCGTCACAATGCAAGGGAGAAATTTCAAAATGCGGAAACTGACATGTCTCATTGACA
Source organism: Ascarosepion bandense (assembly GCA_037127315.1). Taxonomy (NCBI): domain Eukaryota; kingdom Metazoa; phylum Mollusca; class Cephalopoda; order Sepiida; family Sepiidae; genus Ascarosepion; species Ascarosepion bandense. Next base: position 273,196 of record JBBBDQ010001212.1, read on the forward strand.
TGCATTTGTTTTTTCTCTTCCAATTTTTCTTTCTTTGTCTTCACCTACTCACCATCAAAGAAACAACAACAAGAAGACATCTTCAACTGACTCAATAAGTACAATTTTCCTTTATTGCTTTACCTTCCTTTTCAATTTCTTGCTGGCCATAAAAAGGAAAGGATCACAGACTTTATTAGTAACCTGATTAATCTTTTCTACTGTCATATGCCTTCCTCGATGATAATCACTAATGTAATTATATGCCAATTCAGGGATATCTACATTCTCCATATCTATGGACAGATATGAGTTATCTCTCCTAGATCATGACAAATGGACAATAATAAACAAAATAAATAAGATCACTGTTCGATTGATATAATTGAACTATGATCTTCCCAGGTCCACTTCTTTATCAACACATGCACTGACTGACAATTCAAGGATGGACAACAAGGCGAAATAATTTTTGGTATAAAATTTTAATATGTGAACAAAATATTAAAATAAAAAAAAATATAAGTATGAGTAAAAATGTCTGATAACCCGAATCTCAAAACTTATGTTAGGATACCAAATTAGTCAAAATAACAAATTACGACATTTATGAATGAATATGAATGAGTACGAATGCAGAAGATCACAATCAAAAATGGGAGAGGATTTATATAGTATTATTTAAACATGTGGAATGGTGTTTGCAATAACATAATATCTGTGGATGTATGTATATTTTTTCTAACATCGGTCCAAGAATATAATAACTTATCTTTATGTTCAGTTCCTTTTTGTTTTACTGTCTTTTCTTTTCTCTCTTTCTTTCTCTTTTCTTTCTTTCTTCTTTTTTTACACAAACTTGGATTCAAACACTGCCCGGCTGTAATAAATGTATCTGCAATTTTCTTTACTTCTTTTTTCAAATGAATGTTGTATTTTCAGCATCTTTCTTTCTTTCTTCTTTATACAAATTTGGATTCAAATACTGCCCAGCTGCAATAAATATATCTGCAATCTTCTTTACTTCTTTCTTCAAACAAATGTTGTATTTTCAGCACACAAATATCTCTGCAAATATCTTCCTTCACTTGGTTCTTTATCTGAACATTATCTTCTCTGCGCCAATATCTTTCTTTCTTTCTTTCTTGATGAACAATTCAGCCTAGTCTTCTTCTTATTTTAATGAAAAAAATATATACACTTATAATTCTTATCCGGAGTTGCTGAGATGAATTATTCGATTTACGTCATTATATCAATGCACCTTCTCTTTCTATTCATAAGCTGCCAGAGCTCAGCATATCGTGACTTGTCCATTTAAAGTCTCGCTCACAACTGATTCCAATTCACTGACTTCCTCGTGACTTATATTTGGTGTGAATTTTAGCTCATGTTGATTCATGACGTCATGTCTGGTCCCTGTCTAGTTTCTGTCTAGACACCTGTTACTAAGGGTATTTGGGTCAGTCAACCTTTGCCATGCTATCCCAAAATGACTCTAGGCTCCTACGTGACTATCCTTTGTGGCCAAGCAGAGACCAATCTTAATATATGTGTGTAGGTGCGTTTGTGGCTATCTGCATTCATAACATCTACATACACACATTTTGCTACTTTCAACTATAAGCTCTGGATTCATTTAACTTCTTACTACTATTTCTCTGAAACATTTATCTACGTACATTTTCTCTTTGAATATTTAACTTATACAAATTAATTAACTACATACATTTTCTATTTGAACATTTTACTTCTTAAAAATTTGTTATTCTATTCAGTTAATAAAATTTCACTTATTTTACAAACAAAACACTTATTCTTTCAACCATGAGATATTTTAAATTGTGGGGACTTTGGTTGTGTTTGGCACAAGGTCAATTTCATAAACATTACAGAGGTCCCTACAATACACAATTTATCAAATGCATTAGTTTTACATAGAAATAAATTCATTCACAGTTTTGATCTAAAGAATGTCACACTTATTAGAAGAGAAAGTAACTTACTTAGAAGAAAAACTTGAGAGTGATGCTATTGAGTTGTATCAAAATATAAATCTGTGCACTGGATGTTTTCAAATATCTCCATTCCAGAAACAATTGCTACTTTCACAAGTGAAAATATATGACAATAATCATCATATTTAGAATAAATAACATAAATTAATCCCAAATAACTAAAATATTATTTTGCATTTGAAAAATTCAAGATCTTTTACTCTCTTTCATTTTCTTACTTAGCATCCTCCATAACTTACTTAGACTTTTCAGCTAACCTTATGAATATTTATGAGTGTTCCTTTAATTAAAAAATGGTTACAACAGTGAAGAAAATATGAAGGAGCACACTTATATGTTTTTTGTCAGTTAAAGGAGTGTTATTATTAAGAACAGAAATGTATTGAATTATAATGTACATCAAACATGTAGACAATATAGTAAGTAATATATCAGTTAATTGAAATAGAGTAATTATCAGAGAATGGGAGAATCAATATATTAATGCAAGGTGTAGGATTTTGGTTGTGGGATCTAGTTATATTATAGTAGAAAATAAATTAACTATACTTTAGGGTATCTATAAGATGATGGTAGATGCATGTTACTTTGTTGTGTTTGTTTAACAGGTTTAATTTAGGGAATTTAATAATTTGAAATTTTTCTTGTAAACACAGGAAACATGGGTCATGTAAAGATTTAAAAGTTCTAGCCTTTTTTTTAAAAGATGTTTCATTTTATGCTAAGGGTTTTATTGATTTCTTTTAATTGCCAATAGTATGTGAAAAGTGATGTGCTATTGTGGTACACCTTGTTAAAAGATAAAATGTGCTGATAATAATGAGTTTTAAATGGATTCTTGGTACTCTGATGTAAATTTTTTTGGCTGTTGGATTTTCTATGGTAGAAATAGTGCATTGGTGGGCTATAAAGTCAGACATCTCTTTTTTAATGAACACTCAATCTTTAATGTTTTTAGGATGGTATTGATTACTTAGCTTGTTATACGGGTTTAAAATTCTATTATGTTTTTCAAGGTTACACCTACATCTACAACTTAATTTAAGAGTGTTTCTGTTAAAAATCTTGCTAAGGGGATTATTTCTTGGGAAATGTTTCTCAACTAATTTGAGGAATTTATGCCCTAACTTAGTACTAATCATTTGGTTAAATGGGGGGGGTGTATCAAATGATTTTTCTATTTCTATTATTATTATTGTCTTTAGTATATTTAATGTCAGGGCATTTGTAGTTACTGTTTTTTGAGTGTAGTGTCATAAAATTTGCTGTGTTTATAAAGAATATCCTTACTGGAGAAGTTATTACTTATTCTGTTTTCAATGGAAGAGGGTAGATGTTTGATGATTGATAGGATTAGATTTAGGGTGGATGTGTATAGGATTGGCATTAGTTTTTTTTAAGTAGGATGAGTAAGTGTTATTGACTAGATCAAGTGTTACATCTAGGAAGCCTACTTTTTTGATGTAGGTTTTTATTGTAACCTCAGGATTTAGACTTTTCAATTCCCTATATATCAATTTCCTAATTCTATTAGCAAATTCCAAATTCTATTAGCAAATTCGAAAGCAAAGTAGTCATGAAGTATTCTGACCTTACCAATCATCATGAATGCTAAATGATCTGTACTCGTCCACAATAATGAACAGTGGATAAAAACCAAATCTGAGGATCTATTTGACTTCACCATGAGATCACTAAACTCTGCTGAGTCCTCAGACTTTATTGGTCTATTTATTTTGTACAATCTCATGGTGTATAATGATATTAATATTGAAGACATAGGATTGTCATTTTTAGGTTTCAGTATAAACCAAATTAAAATTATACATTCAATAAGTGAAAGAATTAACATTCCAGATTTATAATTTATAATGATCTTAAACAATGCTAGTACCCAAAAACAAAATTCAAATCTAGAAATGGTCAGTTCATAATATGAACCTGATGATTGCATAAAACATGAAACTTTGAGTCATGCTTTAACATGGGATAATATGTATATTTATCAATATATGCTTAATAGTTAGGTTATATTACATTGAGGACTGTTCTATTAACACCTGATAAATATTTATATATCAGTGTGTACCTACATATATACAATTATTTACATCCATACCTATATATATCTATATATATTTTTCTTTTTTTTTAATCATTTCACCCCGAGCAAGGCGGAAACGCCACTGGTGTGCAGGGGGCTACATAAATGTAAAAAGATTAATTAGAAAAGAGTGAGGAGTACAAACTAGTTAGAAAGGAACAATAGAAAGCTGAGAAAGCAGGTGCGATGACAGATACATAGGTGGAGAGAAAGGGAAGGTTATACAGGGGTGGGGAGAGAGCTAGAGTCCAGTGGTTAGTAGATGAGTATTGACTTTGTATTTAAACTATATATATATATATATACACACACACACACACACACACACATTATATATAAACGCACACACATAGACACACACATTTATATATAAACGCACACACATATATAATATGGGTTATACATTGTATATCCTATTTTCCCACTACAACGCACAATTGAAAAAAATATCACTTCTAAACAAAAACAAAAACTTTTCTTCCACAAGCATTCACAGACCTACTTCACCTCGTCTGTGTTATGTATGCCTGAGTAGATATTTTGTATTCAAGTAGTGTTGGCACTGTAGTTCACTCATTAATAGATCATTTTTTTTTGGTAGAAAAACTTGTGAGGTGTGGGTGTGGATGAGTTAAATAATGATTATTTTTATTATGAAATCCTTGCACATAAAAATCATGATGTAATCTGGCACACTCTTTTTAGCTAACTTACTGCTACTGGTTCCTTAGATTAGAATGTGGCTCTTAAAGCTGGTCACACTGACAGGACTTTTCTGGTTTTGCTTCCCACATCTCAGTCACTTATTCCTGAGTGCAATTTTAATTCTGACTCACCGGTACTGTTGTCGGGTGATACCGACGTATTCAGGTCGATATAACAACAGACAATGTGCTTTTAAGACCCTTCACACTCGTCTTCTACATTTGTTGCTCAGCAAATGAACTCGTCCAAAATTTCTTTAAAATATGGGCCCTGTGTATTTCTACCTTCCCCAGCATTTTGTGCGCCTACATGCATCCACCCACTTTGCGTTTCCAAATGTTGGACTCGACCATGTACATCCGTTGGCTACGATCACAACGTTAACTCCTCCTACTCAACTTTCAAAATCAAATTACTATATTTATCAGTAGTAGAAAGAAGAGAAAAACCAAGTTGACTGTAAAAGGCATTCGGCAATAATAGACGGCTGATTGTCTTATTAGCTTGAACTAAACAACATTCTTCCATTTTCAACGCAAAACTATTACACTACAGCACACTCTTTACTACTACAACTACAATCTTATATTCTCGTCTCTATCTTTTTTTAAATAAAAAATAAGTGTCGATATTAATTCGAGGATGTTTAGAGCAGTCTCAATGTAGGCGACAGTTGTTCCTCGTCGTGTAGCAAACATTTAAATATCTGTACAACAAATGACAATCGATAACTGAAATATCGATCTGTCTACAAATACATCTGCCAGAGAGTGTGTAATTTGGTCAAGCTCTTGTCACGCAAAGCACATTAATGACTATATAGAAGATTTTTCCCTTAATTTTTAATTGAAAGTGTTCTTTTGATTTGCGTGTTTACTTTAAAATTATGTATGGTTATCATTTTTCATGAAGGAGGATCTTTTCTATGTATTTCGTTACGTTTGAGCAGGATGTGGATTTAAAATTTATACTACGCTAAAAAAAAAAAAAAATGCATTAAAAAAACAAGAGCTACCTCTACAAATTTTCAATAAAAGCGGTTATATAGACCAACTCATGGATAAAACTACATAGCAAATCACAAAATCACATTGTGATGCACCTGGTTATATAATCAGTGTTTCCTATTGGGAACTTTCATGCGCTTTCGATTTCTCTTACACACACACACACACACACACACACACACACACACTTTATTTTTGTGTCATCTTATTTCCCGAATCTGTTACATAAAAATACCCATTTTGAGAAGTGGGCTGAAACCAATGAGTTAATTGAGGCGAGATAAAAAACAGTAGCAAAAGGCTAAATTCGGGCGAGTTCATTTCGAAGAGGGCGGAGCAATTATTTATTAATATGAAAGCTACAGTAAAAATAGAGAGGCGGTAGAGTTCAAATTAAAAGCAAAAAAAAAAGCTGAGAGTAATAATGGGCGATTCTATTTACAAAACTAAAAGTAACTTCGAAGTGGAGGTGGTGGTGGTATCTTCTCATCGTTAATGTGTCCTTTACTGGGGTTCTCGTCTCGGCTTAAAAGTGCAAGCTCTATGTAAAAGTGCAAAGAACCAGTTAAAGTACATTCGACACGAAACAGATGAACTTTAAGCGATATCATCTGAGATTTTTTACACTATGATGCTTCGATGTTTGTGATATGTTCTTTTAAATTTTTTCAACGAGTAAACACTGTTTAGTGTTTTTTACTAACTAAACAGAAATAACAACAACAAAAAAGTTAAAAGTAAAACTATAATTTTTAAAAACTCGTTATCACACTATAAAAAATTATTTTAATTATTTTAAAAATGTTAGTTTTGTTTAAAAATGTATAAATCGTCTAGAGATTGTTCTTTGGGAAAATATTATAGAATTTTTGTTAGACACAATTTTAGGAGGAAAATACAAACAAAGTGGGCCAAGTAGAAGTTATTCTATACTGTATATAGTATTTCCTATCCTTAATATCGAAGGGTTACAGAATAATCGAGTTTGCTTGTTCTATAGATGGTTTCATTTCAAATAACTGAGAACTACTATGCACAAGGATAACATTAAATCACAATGAATGCCACCTCTTATATATATCCTACATTTTACGCACAACTCTGAGTTTCCAGCAATCCTCAGGTATTGGTTATTTTTTTTTCGATTTGAATTATAGAAAAAAAGACCAGTATATGATAAGCACCCGAGGATTGCTAAAATGCAAGACGCTCAGAGTCGTGCGTAAAAGGTAGAATAAGATGCATGTTTATTAATACATCACATATATATATATACTTATTTACCTCTTTATCTATAAAAGAACCCTTATCAACCATGTTGCGAAGAAACATCCATACACATGTTACATATCTCTCTCTCTCTCTATATATATATATGTGTGTGTGTGTGTGTGGATGTTGATTCGCAACATGGTTGATCAGGGTTCTCTAGTATCTTGTCTTGTTTTTCTCAATTACTTACTCCTTTACGATCTCTTTTCTTTGTTGTATTTGATCCTTCATTCATTTACTCAAACTTGTCAAATAATTGACATGCTTTTCTCCCTGTTTCAATTGCTATCGATGTTACTCTCCCATATGTCCCATAATTTTAATTTCTTTTTCTGGTTATCAGCAGTTTCTTTGTGGTTTTTAGTTTTCACATTTGTTAAATGCACTGTTCGTGGTATTGATGACATTCGACATTATCCAGTATAGATAAGACATTGCATATCATTCCAGTAGATATTTATTGATACTTAATATTTTTCGATCTCTTAAATTATTGAAGAACGGACAGCAATCCAGTACTCTCTTCCTAGTTTTTAGCGAAATTGTCCTGTTTCGTAATACCTTACTCAACTTCTGGATTGCTTCCTTTGCCATGCCAATTCGCCTTCGGATCTCTGTGTCGCACTTTCCGTCTTCTGTTATAACACTTCCCAGGTATTTAAATTTTTGTACCTGCTTGATTCTAGTATCCCCGACCTGTATTTGCTATTTTGGCTGCCCTTTTTACTGATGACCATGCATTCGGTTTTCTTGCAGTTTATTTCTAGTCCTTTCTTGTTACTTTCTTCAACTACCTTCTGTAGGAGGTCTTGTAGTTTCCATTCTGTGTATAGCGAAGAAAACGGCGACTTACCTCGTCAAACCAAGCGACAGCGCGTCGCGTTAATACTACGACGTAAAATGCAGCGAAAAAGAAAATTACATACCCAAAACAAGTCCGCCGCAGGAGTCGCTATGGGAGTGTATGCAAATCTTTGGCGTCCTCTCTGTGTTGTCGGCCAATGGAAAAAATTGATCGGCCGATAAAAGCAGTCGTTCTCTAAGCGAAGAGGAGGTTTGACTGGTTAGGTGGATAGCAGTCGGCGAGATTGGACCGGCGAGTTGAATTGTCAGCATTTTTCTTTTTCTGGCCCGAAATTCGAGCAATTTGCGAGAGAATATTTCCTACAAGCTATTTCGGCATTATGACAGACAAAACTTTTGACGTGAAGTTGAAACCAGAGTTTGATGGTTCGGTAACCGGACCGGCAGTTACTGAATGGATTGAGAAGGCAGAACTTGTTTGTGACCTGTGTGGAATAAAAAAGGTTAAACGTGTTCTTCCTCTGAGGTTGACGGGCGGAGCATTTGCTGTATATCAACAACTACACTCGGAGCAAAAGTCAGATGTCGAGCAAATAAAACAAGCCCTGCGGATTGCCTTTGCACCAGATCGTTTCTTGGCTTACTAGCAGTTCGCGGAACGCCGACTGCGCCCAGACGAATCCGTCGACATGTTTTTAGCCGACTTGAAGAAGCTAGCGTGTGTCTTTGGCGGAATATCCGAGCAAGGACTCGCATGTGCGTTCATAGCAGGATTACCAGCACACGTCAAACAACTACTGCGCGCGTCTTCCAGAATGGAAGACATGAAGACAAACCAACTATTGGACCGAGCTCGGGCCATAATGAAAGATGAAATCGCAACTGAGGAAATGGTTGCAGCTACCATTTCACCAGGCGGAGCTGGTAAATATCCACATGATAAACGTCGGGAGGGTATGCGATGCTACAGATGCTCTGGGTGGAATCACTTTTCCAGGGACTGCCCAGTTCGACGAGAAAATGCCCGTAAATCACGCAGGTCACGCACAACACTGCGTTGCTTCAGATGTCAAGAAATATGCCACATTGCTTCATTCTGTCCGGGAAAAGAGGAAGGGGACAAGACGTCAGCGCCGGTCTCTTCCCCAAGCGAGTTATGAATGAGGCGCTACGGTATTGAATATTTACGTGAACGGAATTAAGAGAGTAGCACTAGTGGAGTCTGGCTGTTCACAGACACTCGTGAGTAAATCAATCTGTCAATCCTGGCAGATGACGGAGGTGGACGTATTCACTGTAAACGAAAATACTCTTAAATGTTGCGGAGTTGGACGTGTTAAGCTTGGCGTAGCCAATGCAACCCCCCTCAAAATCGAAGTCTTGGTAGTGGATGGAGAACTGTTGGGCTTTGATTTATTACTTGGGTTCGACGCCATTAAAAAGTTAGGCGGACTCCAAATAACAGTGTGGCGACGTAAGATTTCCCAAGCATGGGACTGTCTGTTGCGCCGCTATTAAAATAGTAGAACCTGATTTCTGTGCCGAATTCAACCCAAACCGAAAGATATGGGTCGCATCATGGAAGTGGTCTGATGGTCGATCACCGGAGAGTTTGCGAAATCGGATACCCGAGTACCCTATACCAACGGCAATTAAGGAGGAATACGACCGGGAGTTGCAGACCTGGCTTGACAACGGTTGGTTGCAGCCTTATCCTGAAAAAGAACTTGGTCCTCCAAAAGGACTAATTCCGTTGATGGCGGTTGTGCAGAAAACAAAAATAAAGTGCGGCCAGTATTAGACTATCGAGAGCTGAACGAGTGTCTCGACGCACACACAGCCAATGCTGACGAATGTGCACAGAAACTGAGGGAGTGGCGTAAAAAAGGACCGGATGTCGCTATCTTTGACCTACGGCAGGCTTATCTGCAAGTTCATATCCATAAGTCACTTTGGCCCTTTCAAACTGTAATCTTCAAGGGGCGAAGATATTGCTTGACCCGAATGGGTTTTGGGTTGAATGTTGCACCAGCCATAATGAAGGCCATTGTGGACGCCGCGTTGTCGAAAGACGAGTCAGTTCAGCGAACAACCTCATCATATATTGATGATATTTATGTTGACGAGAGAATGATTTCAGCTGCTCGCGTGAAGGAGCACTTGGCTGCGTTTGGTTTGACCTGCAAGGATCCGGAACGGTTACGGGACGTCGCACGTGTGCTGGGTTTGCGTGTTGAACAAGATAACGACACGCTTAAGTGGAAGCGTGAAAATGAGATTCCTTCAGTTCCTGAGGTCCTGACTCGACGTAACGTTTTCTCGTGGTGCGGAAAACTGGTGGGTCACGTTCCCGTGTGTGGATGGCTTCGTGTTGCTACATCATTTGTTAAATGCAGGACCGTATCGATCACGTCTGTTTGGGACGACGAAGTGACAGACGCTCCCCTTAAGAACATGATTGAGGACATAGCGGAAAGAATTCGCTAGAATGACCCTGCACACGGTAAATGGTGCACAAGCGGACACACTTATGAGGTATGGGTCGATGCAAGTTCTCTCGCCACAGGGGTTTCGCTGGAAGTTGACGGAAGCGTTGTAGAAGACGCATGCTGGCTGCGGCCTGAGAAGGACGTCCAACATATCAATTTGTCAGAATTGGATGCTATTCTGAAGGGCGTCAATTTAGCCCTGCAGTGGGGCGCAACGAAGCTACACCTCTTCACGGACTCCGCATGTGTGCACCGGTGGGTATCAAACATGCTCACTGGCAAAGCCAGAATACGAACTAAGGCGGCAAGTGAGATGCTGATCCAGAGGCGTTTGAGTACTCTTGAAATGCTGATTCAAGAGTATAACTTATTGATCATAAGTTTAGTATCGTCAAGTGAGAATCGAGCGGATAAACTTACCAGAGTACCGCAACGATGGTATGATGTGATTAAGAAGGAAATTGAACCAACACGTCCAGTATGCGCTTCTATGGTGAACGGAACCTCCCCTGATCAGATACGTGTCATTCATTGCCGGAGTGGGCATCCTGGCATCAGGCGAACGCTGTATTTCGTGAGACTAGTTTACCCTACGACATCCAAAGCAGCCGTCAAGGCAGTAGTCAGAAAATGTAAAGAATGCCAGTCAATTGACCCAGCCCCTAGTCGTTGGCCACGTGGCAACCTAAGTGTAACTGGAACCTGGACCCGCTTGGGAATGGATATTACGCATTATGGTGGACAACACTACCTTACATTAATTGATTGCGGCCCCAGTCGATTTGCGATATGGCAACGCTTGTCTCAACAAGACTCGAGAAGCGTCATCCGACAGTTGGAAAGTATTTTTTTTAACAAGGCCCACCATCAGAAATACTAACCGACAATGACACTGCATTTCGCAGTAAGTCCTTTAAAATTTTTTTTGATGAATGGGGAATCCAACTTCGTTTTCGTTGAGCTTATGTTCCTGCAAGAAACGGTATAGTGGAAAGATCTCATCGGAGCATAAAGAGAATTGCAGCAAGAAAGCAATGTTCAATAATGGAGGCCGTATACTGGCATAATATCACGCCGAAGGATGATGTATCGTCGACTAATGCGCCTGCCAATATGATTCACCGTTACCAACTGAAAGTGAAGGGAATTACTACTACATTACCACCTGTTCGCTGTCAGGATCATAGTATATACAATATTGGGAACAGAGTATGGGTGAAAACTCCCCATGGCCGGTGCACCTCCAGGTATCAAGTTGGTCGCGTAACGGACATCGTAAGTCCGCAAACAATAATAGTTGACGGGATGCCACGGCACGTAAAAGATCTTCGTCTTTTCGTTGGTTCTGATGCATCGTCGAGCGAATCCGATGATGATTCATCTTCTGACAGCGATCGAATAATCGAAATCTGCGAATCCAATGCTTCTACAGACCTCGAGATTCCAGAAACTCGAGATACATCTAATGACTCCTCGGGAGAAGACTCCCCGACACGAGTAGAGGAAATCGTCCCATTACGACGAAGCACCAGGATAAAAAGACCTGCTCCAAGCTGTTCGTTTTGTGATAATGAGATCATGGGGGAGTATAGCGAAGAAAACGGCGACTTACCTCGTCAAACCAAGTGACAGCGCGTTGCGTTAATACTACGACGTAAAATGCGACGAAAAAGAAAATTACATACCCAAAACAAGTCCGCCGCAGGAGTCGCTATGGGAGTGTATGCAAATCTTTGGCGTCCTCTCTGTGTTGTCGGCCAATGGAAAAAATTGATCGGCCGATAAAAGCAGTCATTCTCTAAGCGAAGAGGAGGTTTGACTGATTAGGTGGATAGCAGTCGGCGAGATTGGACTGGCGAGTTGAATTGTCAGCATTTTTCTTTTTCTGGCCCGAAATTCGAGCAATTCGCGAGAGAATATTTCCTACACTTGGTCTGCTATCAGCACTGTATCATCTGTGTACCTAAGGTTGTTTAAATTGTTGCCTCCGATGACAAATCCAAGCATAACTTCTAGGGTCAAAAATGTTCTCGCTCTGCAATTTGAACAGATCCAGTGAAAAGACACATCCTTGTCTTACGCCCCTTTCTAGCTTTGTATATCTACTGAATTCATTACCTGTCCGTATGCAAGCAGTTTGCTGCCAGTAAATATTCTTGAATACTTTCAAGTCTTTTCCAAATATGTCAAGGCTGCCAAGCATCTAAATCAATTCTTTGTGGCGTATTTTGCCAAACGCCTTCGCATAATCAATACAGCACAGGTATAAATCCTTCTTCATTTGTATTGCCCTTTCAGAGAGCATCCTAATCATAAATATGGCATTCTTTGTTCTCGTGTCTTTAACGAAACCACACTGTTCTTGACTATCTCTGTCCTGATTCTGCTTCTCGCTCTATTCATCAGTATTCGGAATGCGATCTTAATGATATCTTCGCTACAACTAATGAAATGAATATATATTTCTCTCTTTTTTATGTTACATTCAGTTCACTGCTTGATTACACACACACACACACACACACACGTATATATATCACATTATTTTTAGAGGAAAATAGTATTTAAGTTGACGCTCCTTTTATTTATCGAGCTGTATAATTATTTATTTTCGTCTACTGACCTGAATATTCGAGAAATCTTATTTAAGAAAAATATGCTCTCTCCGGCGGACTTGAACCTGTCCCCCACCCCTGAGAAGAAGGAACTGTCTTTAGATCTGACGTGCTTTAACAGACTCCGCTACAAAGAACCTTTGCCGATAAAGAAAGACTTAAATAGTGCCTTTAAGCCAAATGCTCCTCGTCAAAGACACGGGAATTCATTCATTTGGAAAATGGTCAGATATTCAATCGAATGTCATTACTCTCCGTTATAATTATTATTGATGAAAGTTTTAACAAATTCGTGATAATTATTTTAAAATGATTATTTGACTATTTATTCCAAGAGCTTTCCTGAATGTTTCATATGAAAAGATAAATTTAAGACAATGGCACAAATATACAGGTTATGGCTTTCTTATTGCTATCAAACTTATATTTAGAGGTATACGTATTTACATTATTGCAAAGCAACGTCGGATTGAAAATATTCATTAATTCTACTTAAAAATTGACAGTTTACAGCCTATGAATATTCTCGTTCGCTCGTGAGTTTTGTGAATGTTGAGCAAACAAATTACCTGAGCAGGCGTCTGAAACAGGGTTCTTGGAAACGAATATCTGGTCATTATCTGAATTCGGGGTGCTGAAAGAACCATCAATCAACTACTATCATGTCTTTTGCTCGATGTTGCAAGCAGTAGACGATCCATTTCTTTATACTTTATGGTTGGTGGGAGTTGAAGGTACTGTCCGGTGAATATTGACTTGCGATATACAGATGTCTTGAACCCATTTTCTGTTCGAGATATTATCTGAAGAAGGTCGGCCAAAACGTTGTGAATATGGCAACAAAGATGAGGTCTCTGTAATAATGCATTAAGTAAGAGTAAATTTTCTGTTCTTCCTCTATGCACCCAATTTGAGGTGTTAACATCTGATAAGAGATTGTTTTATCGGTAAGTTCTCCGCAAACTCTACTCTTGACTCCTCTGAAGCATCCCTGTCTGACTTAGCCTTTAGAACTGAGTCTCTGTAAAGTGATAGGCATATAAATCTTTCCATAGTTTCTGCTACCATCTCTAATTTGGATCCCCACAAAGCGTGTAGACTTGATGGTATTCCTATCATAGTCCTCAAGAAGTGTGCCCCTGTACAAGCTGCTGTTCTCTTTAAATTGTACAATAAATGCCTTTTGCTGTGCTGCTTGTTGAAAATCCTTCTCTGTTGTCACAACCTTTAAGAATTCAGGTGAATCGTTTGACTCCGCGAACTATCGACCTATTAGCCTTCTACACTTTGGTAAACTACTTGAGGCCCTTATCAACTCTGAATTGGTTAAGCCCCTCACATCACATCAGACAAGCAATATAACGTTCGTTTTTCTGGGTCAAGTTCTAATATACTAACGATGATTGCTGAAAGAGTTTTTTAAGCGTTAGATAAGACTGGCGAAGCTCGGGTTGTTGCTTTGAACATCTCGAAAGCGTTTGACAAGGTTTAACATACTGGTTTTCTCCACAAGTTGAAAGGCTATAGTATTTCCAGACAAATGTTTGAACTGATTAAATCTTCCTTATCTAATCGCGAAGGAAATGCCTCTCTTCCCAATTTTTTTGAGCTAATGCAGATGTCCCTCGGGGCTCTATTGTTGGTCCTACTTTGTTCTTAATTTTCCTCAATAACCTTCCTGGTGACATCAGTCCTCAACGTGATATCTATGCTGATAGCATCAATTTACTGCTGTCTCGATAATAAGTTTGATTAGTTCGATAAGGTGAAACTGTATGCATTATTTCGCTACAATTTTGAACGGAAATGTACTTCGTTTTCTCATTCTCGCACATAATAACGTCACCGACATATAAACACACTTAATTCGTCTATAGTTTAAATAGGACCTAGAAGAGAGCCTTTAGTGACACCCGCGTTCACGTGAAATAATCTGTAAGCGTATCCATTCAAAATGTCCTTCATTTCACGATTTGATAGGAACGATTGGATTAAATCAAACAGTTGACCTGTAATACTGCAACCCTGGATTTTGCGTAGAAGGCCAGCATGCCAAACCCTACCAAATGCTTTTAAGATATATAGCACCACACCTCGATTTTCGCCATTATTATCAAGAGCCTGGTATACATATTCAGTTATGGCCGTTAATACAGCAGCGGTAATCCTGGCGAAGTGGAAGCCATAGAGTAAGTCGTTGACAGGTGAGATGCTTAACCACTTCAGTATTGGTTAGAGCCTCGAATACTTTGCTAAAAAACGGTAAGAGCCTAATAGGGCAATATTTAGAGGAATCAACGGGTGCACCAGAGTTCTTAAAAATAGGAACTACAGATGAGGACTCCAAACAAGCTGGAAAGCAGAAATCAGAGAGGCTATAGTTGTAGAGTTTGGAGAGGACTGAAGCAAGCTCAGTGGCATATTTCTTGAAGACGACACCTGGGATTCCATCACCTCCACTTGCCTTAGGGGAGTTTAATTTAGAATTGACGTCTGAAACTAAAGACGGGTTATGCACATAGTACTCAATAGAATCTCTGTTCTAGGTGAGAAATTCCAGATAAGTCATTTGTCAAGTTAGAAAAGAATTTGCGAGGAAAATATTCAATATTGTCTGCTGTAGATGTGAATTAGTTGAATAGCGGAAGGAATGGTGGTTTGATGCTGCTTAGCATACACTTGAAGAGCAGCTAGTAATCACTAAAACCGAACTTGCAAGATGCTATACGTTGTTTCATTCTATTAGCAAAAATTTTAATTTGCATCGTTTAGGAAACGCTTGCATTCAATACGAGCAGAGGCATTTGTTGAGGTGTATGTTTTAAACTGACATTTCACTCCGGTTCAGCCGGAAGAAGTGATTTCTATGAGCAATAGAGGCCGAGTGTACAGGAGATGAACGAGATTTGACTTGAAATTTCTTTACTAAAATGAAAGCATCAATGTTGGTTTTTACCCAGACGGAGGCCTTAGAGGTGTACTTTTGAACAAGGAGACTAAAAATTTCGATCTGAGGGACGTCACTAAGAAAATCACGGAATGAGCTCCATTTCGCAAGTAAAAAGAAAAATTTTATAGAAGTTCCTATATAGGTAGGCGAGCGCAAAAAGATGTTTACATACACCACCACATGATCAGAACTGCCAAGAGGCCATAGCTGCATAGCATGACATAGGTTAAGGATAGAAATAAATAAGAGATCTAGACGAGAAGTGTGTATTTCGAAGTTAATGGGGAAACGCATGGGGATGTCCACCCCTTGTGTAACAGACTGAGTGATTAAAAAGTTCAGGGTTTGGATGCCGGCAAGATCAGTGTTTAAGCCGCATTAAAGTCACCGAACACAAATATATTTACAAACGGATGTAAGGAAATGGCCTTGTCTATATTGCCATAAATACTTTCTAGCACGCAATAATCATGAGAGGAATAAGAGCGGTAGAGAAAGAAGAGATAGCTGATTGAGTTTAGTAGAGAGAGACTGTGACACATGTAAAAATGATCTGAAGATTCACAAGAGAGTTTCTTGGCCAGCGGGAAATGTTTGTGGACATAAACTTCCAGGCCGTGCCTGTGGACATTAAAGAGAAAGGTATCCAAGAATCGAGAAATCAGGGATTGCAGAATTAAGATTTCTTTCACAGAGAGCAATGATGTCTGGATACTTTTCAAAGAGGAACGATTCCACACCGCAAAAGTTGGTATGAATACCACAGATGTTGAAGAAAGAAATGTTGAGGGTTTAGGTGTTTTTTGTCGGGCTGGTTTAATTTTATAGCTTTCATCGCTTATAGTCTTGGTGAATTATTTTTGGTAAGGAGAGGCCTAGTGTAGTAGTGCAGAAAGGGAATGGGAGCAGATTGCAGCATAGTGAGGCTTTAGGGTTGCCCACCGAAGGTGCTTGCAGAGATACCCATCCATGCGTCACATGGCACTGAAAATCCCCGATATTATTCGACTGTTGATCAGATCAGCCTCTCTAGGCGCTACGCAAGTCTGGGTTCCTAAGTACTAGTTGGGAAGCAGCAAAGAGAACTGCCAACCCGGTACTCTCAGTATAAGGAGACGTTACCACGATCTACACATATAAAAAAAAAAAACACTGTGACAGCACCACTATTAAGGCGCGGGTATAGGATAGAAACCCCTTCAGGAGATTAGCCTCTACTCCTGTTACAGAGAAGAAGGAATATGGAACGGTAGATAAGAAATCCTATCTACTTCTATTGAAAAAAACGGTTTAACAGTTAAAGTCGAGATATCCGTTATAGATTCAATAAAACTTTAAAACTCTGTAAAAATCATCCGAAAAAATCGTTTCATCACCAGTTAAATTAATTTCTTCACATTTGCGATCAGAATAACTTATTTGGGCAGTTGACTGCCAACAGAGATTTTCACCATACAATCTTCTTCTTCTTCTTCTTCTTCTTCTTCTTCTTCTTTGTGTCCTGTTCCTTCAGGACGTAGGCGATCATGGTTCTCCACGTATCCCTATCCCTTGTGGCTCTTAGTATGTTTGCTCTTGTTACTCCTGGCAACTCCCGTTCCGTCATCCACCTGCAAATATGTTGTCCGCTGCCTTCCTCTGTCTCTTTTTCCTTCTATCTGGCCTGTCAGTATCAGGTTCTCCAAGCCCTCCTTCCTCATTGCGTGTCCCAGGAACTTCAGTTGTCTCTTCCTGATGCTCAGTATTAATTTCCTTTTTGTTGCCATTTTTTCCAACACCTCATCGTTGCTTGCATGCTCAGTCCACGATATCCGCAGCATCCTTCTGTAGAACCACATTTCCGCTGCTTCCAGTTTTGTCCTCATTTTCGATGATATTGTCCAGCATTCACTGCTGTATTGAAGAACTGACATCACATAGCACTCCAGCACTCTTTTCTTTGTTTCTAGTGAAACTTTCCTGTGTCTTAATACTTTACTCAGCTTCTGGAACGCGTCTTTCGCCATGCCAATTCGCCTTTGGATCTCTGATCTAACATTCTAATACATTAAGTGGGGAGATAAGGGAAAACAGAGGAATCCCGAGAGGCACAAAGTATTCTTCATACATACATTCATCTATTTATATACACATATAATTATTGTGTTCACACACTCGTAAATTTATGTGTGTGTATGTGGATATAAGTAAGTGTACATGAGTGTGTTAATGTGTGGTGTTACACATACATACGTATCCATGGAATTGGGAGTGGGTGTTTTAATGACTTGGTGGTCAACATCTTTGCAACTGGTCTGCATACCCCCAACTGTGATGATGCCAATGTCTCTGTCCTTAATCTTTTTACTTATTTTTCTCTTCAGTTAAAGGAAATGCTTATTACGGTAAACATTTTTGTACCAAATGGAACGAATATTGTGTGGGCTGATGAAATGAGCTAATTTAGATCATTGAAATGAATTATAATTTATAACCAATTTAAATGACATGTTGAGTTTTCGTTATATATATATATATATATATATATATATATATATATATATATATATATATATATTGTGTGTGTTCTCATCATAAAAGCATGTAAAAAGAGTATTCAACAAAATTGGTTTTGCATGCACTGATAATATAAACCGGCTTTATTTTAGGCTAATTTTGGTTGGAGCTATACTTCAAATTGATGCAGTAGGTTAGATGTGTTCTGTTCTGTACATAAAGTAAGAAAGTACTATGCTTTAGAAATTGTAAAAACTTGAAATCAAAATGTTTTTGTTTTGTTTCTTTGTGTGTGTGTGTGTGTGTGTGTGTGTGTGTGTGTGTGTGTGTGTGTATGCGCGCTTGCGTGTGCGTATGTTTGCGTATATGTGTGTGTGTGAGCGAGAGCGAGCGAGCGCACGCACGTACTTCTTTCATTGCCACCATCTGTAATAAAAATCATTACATTGAAAATTACGATTATCAAAGTAAAAATAACTTTTACGAGAAGGATATTGCTTGTGGGTAGTGAATAATGTTTGTTTTGCAATGCATATAGACTGCGTTTATTTGCGTATCTTAACACCTATATTTTATATTACTACAGCTGTTTTTAAAACGAAGCATTTGCACATCCGTGGAAGTATTGTACCAGCAATAAGAAAAGCCCACCACTTATAAAATCCTGTTCCGAGAAAACCAGACGACAAAAGTAGAGTCCAGTATATGTAGAAAGGGATTTCAGACCATATTACCTAACGAACAAACTTGAAACAAAAAGAAAAAGGTTCTCGTGGGAGGAGCATATAAATCCGTGGAGTCTTCCATCAGAAGAAAGAAAAATTGATGAAAGAGTGTGGGTGGAGTCAAGGAAGAAGGTAAAAATAAAAGCGAAGTGGGCAAATATAAAGAAAAGAGAGGCGGCTTGAGATCGTGCACTTTTCGAGGTTGTAATGTCAGTCAGTTAAGTGCCATACGTGATACACGCTTGGGCGATCATGTCTCGAAAGAGACATGACTTACTGGGCAAAAGATTATCCCGCAGTAGGTTGCCATTGCTTTTTGCAATAGACTGGTTGCGATAGACTGGTTGCTATAAACCCAATCTGTCCTGTCATTTAATCCATAACTGGAGGGAAGAGACGGATCAATACTTTTCCCCATGGTATTTGAGCGTGAACGAATGCAATGAATTCAACTGGAATGCGAACTCGGCTTCCCGATTTCTCGTTCTGAGCCGTAATACAGCACAATAAGAATATATTCAGAAGTAGTAAAGGAAAGAACAAGTGTGTACGATCTCTCCGATTCAGGGATGTGTAGTCTCGTATGCAAAGTAATGATCAAACATAAATAGAAATAGCGCTTCTTTTTCAACAGTCAAGTAGTTAGTTTCTGCTGACGTTAACCTTTTTGATATGTACATGATTGGGTGTTCTTCTTGTGATAGAGTAGCAGGAGTCGCCTTTTAACTGGGGCATATAGTTAACGTTACTTCTTTTCGTGGATCAAAAATTCTTATTACTGGTTTGCTCCTCAGAACATTATTTAGTGTTTCCAAAGCGATAGTTTGCTTTTGTGTCCAATGAAATTCATTTTTTTTTTTTTGCGGGGGGTGCGTAATTTTGCAAATGACTCTCTCTATTATGTCGCTGTATCTTGGTATTATTTACTATAACTTATCAGCCGACTAAAAGATTCCAATTCTTTTTTATTTGTTGGAGCAGCTATTTCTGTTATTTTCATTGTTAGTCTATCATCGAATGATATGCCTACTTTTGATATTATATATCCTAAATATGATATCTTCTTACAGTCAAAATTAAATTTATCTTTGTTTATAGTCAAGCCTCCTTTTTTAATCTTACTAAAATTTACTGTTTTATATTTTAATTCTTTTTTAGTTCTTGCCACTACACCTATATCGTCCTGGTATATTGTCATATTTTATTTTTCCTAATAAAACTCTTTCGGGTGATTTTTGAAAAATATGGCTCGAAGTCTTCTCCCGAAAAAAGTAGACGACTCCATCTCAATAAGCCTATAAAGGTGTTTATTGTGGTGATTTTCTTAAATTTTTCTTTAATATCTATGTGATTGTATGCTGCCTTGAGATCGATTTTTGGAAATACTCCCTTTTTGTTAACTTGTGGCTTGCAGTTTCAATATTTGGCAAAGGAAATAGGTCTGAAGGTTCTTTTTACTGTGTGTATGTGTGAGTATATATATATATATATATATATATATAATCAATTTCACGAAATAAAGTATAATTTACTTTAATTATATCAACCTTAGGATTTACCTAATTTTTACAAAATAAATTACAAAATGACTTCTTTCCAGATACTTTTTATTGAATTGTTGAGAAAGTTCATGCTGATTTTTAGTTGTTCATGTTCCAACACGTGAGAACATATCAAAGTTATCGATGGATATAATATGCTTACTTTTCCGATGAGAGCACACTTCAAGCAAAGAAAGTTGAAATTACTTAATTAATGTCAATTTTGCATCCCTATGAATATGAAAGATTATAAGGTGAATTTTAGACACTTGATGCTTTTTTTTATTACTGTAAAGGTAAAAATGCCTCGCGAACAACACAAAAGATATGTACTGTGAGCAGTGAAGGGGCTGACAGAACTACACGGAACTTTAGGGTTGGAGATTGTAGCCATATTGATGACGAACGCTCAAGTTTGTCCCCCGCTACAGATGATGTCCAAATCAATACAGTGGTTGAGAATAATCCGCATTAAACAAAGCGGGAATTTGCAAAAACACTAGATTTATCAAAATTCCCCAACCATGAGTACTAAGTGAATCTTGGGTACTCAAATCGCTACGATGTTTGGGTACCACATGAATCTTTTGAATTGAATTTCTGTTGTGTGATCTCCCCTTTCTATATGATAATGGACTTGACTGAGTGTACATATACTCTTGCCATACAGAGAACAGGAGAGTGATAGTAGAGATCCGTTAGAGTTATCGGAGAGTACCGGAACTGATACATAAGTTACCGAGAGATACCGAAGTTACCCAGAGATTACCGCGTCAGAAGTCAAAATAGCTCTGAGCTCCACTCAGCGAAAATAATATACACGGATATACTATTTCCAATGACTTCACTTCAAGACCTGTATATATTTATTTCTTACTAATAGTATTCCTGGATTTACTAACCTGCGTTCAAGTTTGTATATTACGTTCAATATAACCTACTTTTCTATCTCAATATCTGTTTTTGTGTTCATTATTTTGTGCGGTTCCTCACCTGGAATCCACAACGATTTCTATCTGTGATTTGCTGTATAAACGCAATGAAACTACATCTTTTTATTAAGCAATGTGTGACGGGTGATGAGAAATGGATCGTTTGCAAAAATGTTCTGCTAAAAGGATCCTAGTGTAAGTGACATGTACTAACGTTAGCCACCCAGAAAATAGGTCTTCATCCTAAGAAAGTCATGCTATGTGTCTGGAGAATTTGGAAAGAAATCCTCTACTATTAGCTTTTGCTATGTAACCAATCAATTGTTTCTGAAAAGTTCTGCTCGCAGCTGGACGAATTAAAAGCAGCAGTTCAAGAAAAACTCACAGAATTGAAGAACAGGAAAAGTGTTGTTTCCCATCAAGATAATGTCAGGCCTCACTTTTCTTTGATGACCCGTCAAAAATTATTGCAGCTTGGCTGGAATGTGCTGCCGCATCCGCTAGATTCAGTAGACATTGCCCCTTGGGATTTTGATTTATTCATGTCCTAGCGAAATAATCACAATAGTAAACATTTTAATTCTTTGGATGATATAAAAACCACCTCCATGAGTTCTTTGCTGAGAAACCACTGAAATTTAGAGAAACCGAAATCTTTAAGTTGAAGGAAAAAGGGAGAAAGTGCAACAAAATGGTTCATATTTAGCTGAATAAATATTTAATGGCAACATTTTGTTTTGTGTTTTAATTTCCCTTAGATATTTGCATGAATTTTACAGTCAACCCAATATATACTGTATGTGTGAGATAGATAGATAGATAGATAGACAGATAGATAGATAGGTCGCATACAGACTCGCTTGGGCCATTTTGGCGGGGTGTTGGAAGAAATGCGCAGAAATAGAGAGATTGAGTATCACAAATAAAGAAGATATGCATTAAAAGTAAGAACAGGACAAAAGACATGTTCATCAACAGAACGCATGAAATCAGAGAATTGAACGCTCATATTAGATAAAGAAAAATACTTCAGCGATGGAACGAATATATCGGGGTTCTCTTTCACAACGAAGAAAACAGAAATACCGACGGTCCGGAAATATTAAAAAACAAAGTGGAAGCTGCTCTGGCCAAATGGAAAATAAACAAAGCGGCAGGATCAGACGGAATTGTAATAGCGATACTGACAACCTAAGACGATTTTGGCATAAACAAGATTACAGAAATAATAAATAAAATCTACAACAGTGGTGATATACCGGAAGACCTAAGTAGATATATATTCATGACACTGCCTATGAAACCAGACGCAAACGAATGTTCTCTCCACCAAACAATTAGCTTAATGAGTAACAAAACAATATTCTGATGAATGGAGAGCGCATCAAAATCAGGCTGGAGATAGTACAAGAACAGTGCGGGTTCGTCAAAGACACCAGAACAAGGAACGCAATATTTAGGCTCAGAATGTTAACAGAAAGAGAAATACAAATTCAGAAGGAAGTGTACATGTGTTTTAAAGACGTTCGACAAAGCACGCTACAAAGATCTGTTGTTGCTTCTCAACAATCTTGAAATATTTGGGAAAGACATTAGAATAATCAAGAATCTATACAGGCAGCAAACCTCTGCATACGAACATGAAAATCAGTTCAGCATATATACAAAAATGTAAAGGGGTGTGACACAGTAATGGATCCTTTACTCGCTTTATTCAACCTATACAGCGAGTCAATGCTGAGATAACTAGAAAACATACAAGGCTTCATCATTAGCGGCCACAATCTTAACAAGATAAAATATGCAACTGACAGACACGGAAAGGAAACTACAAAATTTCCTTCAGAATGTAGCGAAGGAAAACAAGAAGGAAGGATTAAACATAAACTATAAGAAGATAGAACGCATGGTTATCAGCAAAAAGAGGGGCCCAAAATTCCAATTACAAGTCGAGGATACTAAAATTAATTGGGTACAGAAATTTAAATACATGAAAAGTGTTCTAATAAGGGACAGAATGTGTGACAATGAGATCCGAAGGCTTACTGTGTAGCTGCCGCCAGACACCATTTGCTACCAAACCCAATGTAAAAATCAGCAGGTTCGTTTTCTCGCCGAAGTGAGCCCTGTATTCTTGACCGGCGGCCTTGTCATCCTTTGGGATAATGTGGCTAGAAAATAAACTTCCTTATATTTTAGAATAACGTAAAACAATAATGAGGTCTAAATGAGAAGTATGAGACAAAACAGTAAAGTTAGAATAAGTAAGTAAAAATATAACAAATAAGCTGTTTTTACGGCAACCTTTTCTAAAATATAGGACTCTGCGTAAGAAATACAAACCACCTTAACAGTCTTTTAGTTTGAGACCTTCTAAGAGGTCAGACGAAAATTTGTTATCTCCAATTTGTTATTTAAATAGTATTTTGTATTTTCAACGAAAATTTTCCTTAAGAGTTCTTGTAAGTTATGGGTTAATAAATATTTTTTATTGCGCTATTATTACTAGATGGTGGCATGTAAGACGCCTACTCAGGGAATGCCAATATAGGCAATTGATTTATGACATGAAACACAATCTTGTACAGGGCATTGAAATTCATACACTATATTAGTCATCGCTAGTTTAGATTTGATAGGGTTATTATTATTAGCAATAACAAGGTTTGCTGTTTTCCATTTTCAATAATATATTATAAATTTTACATGTTTTTGAGGAATTACAGCAGACATATGGTGTTTGATAATTTTTCGTATAGAAAATTCGTCCTGTCTATAATTAATGTGCATTTGGCTGCAATCAAATATGCTGATGCTTTTTGTGTGTTATTTTTAATGCTAGTGTTATGTATTTTTTGTAAGAATAATTTCATTTGTTTATCAATGATGTAGTTGGGAAAAGTTTTGTTGACTAATGTTTGTTTTATGTGTTTTAGTTCGCTCAAAAATATTCTTTGGAAGGAAGAGTTTTGATGTGCTCCATTTAAGAAGTTCGTTATTACTGCTATTTTATATCTTTTTGGACATTGACTATTATAATTAAGAAGGCTGGAGTTCTTGCTGGTGTTTTTTTTTATACAGATAAGTGATATATTCGTTGGTTTTTAGCTCTATATTAACGTCAAGAAACTGGATTTTTTTTTATTGTCCATGAGTAAATTTAGCGAGAAGTTATTTTCAAAATTTAAGTTTAGATTTGCGATTCCGTCCATATTTTTTATTAAAACAAAAATGTCGTCGACGTATCTTGTGTAAATCTCCGGTTTGTCGGTTGTTTTAAACACTTTGTTTTCGATATGCGACATGTAAAAAATAGAGAAAGTAGGACCCAATGGGTTTCTCATACTGACACCGTTAGTTTGTATGTAAATGTTACCATTATGGTTCGAAAATGGAGTTTGTTTGGTGAACGCGGTAAGTAATTTCTGAAGAATTGCAGGTTGGATTTAAGGAGGAGGGATAGATGGGTGTTCCTTCCCTCAACAAAACAACATGAAAAACCTAAGACACACACAGACACGTAAAATTCAAACGCGATAAAGACATACACTCACACACTAAATTCAAATAGTATTCCAAAAACAATAAAAAGAATTAGATGACTCGTAGAGTAGAATTAAATCAAAATCGCTGAAAACAATTTTGAAGTATAAAGACAAAATCGAATTTCACAACTTTGTGAAAATGTTTTTTTTTTTATAGCCAACAAAAGTTGACGGGAGAGGTTTAACGTGTGAGTGTGAAAAAACCCAACGCACGCATATGAACATTATGACCTGCTCACCTCTTGACTTATCTATTTATACACGATACCTTGGCCATCAGAAAAACAAACTGATCTCGATATCTGATGTCACAAGTTTATTCACCTGAAGAGAGTCAGCTTTAGATTCGAAACATGTGTAGCGATATAAATATCATTGTGGACACTTAATATATTCTACAAAAAGCAAGTAATATTAATAATAATAACAATAATAAATCTACACTTTAAACAAAACGTTAACGGCTTCTCGCACTTTTTAAAGGCTTTATACACACGAGCACTCCTTCACCAACCCTAATTTAAAGCATCAAACAGCCCTTTCCCGAAAATATTAGGAATTGAAAAAAAATAACCTAAATCCACAGATAAAGTAGAAGCTGATAAACAAGGTAAGCACTCCTAATAGCTTAAGGGATATATGTAATCTATGTTTAACAGAAAAAATTAAGATTTTGAAATTTCAATATCAGAATGTACTTCTGAATAAACGTAGAGAAATCATTAGTATGTGTCGTCACAGAAATAAATTTAAATTGCAATAATTATCTCATTCTTCCATTTAGTCACAACAGATTTTTTAAAATTTGACGAAACAGTAACCTTTTCCATCCTACCTACCACTACTAGCCCACATGCTGCATGCCTCCTACTACCATAAGATAAATTACTACTAAGATTCCTTTAGCTTAACCCTATAATAGCCAACATTCCCCCACCCCTTCTTTTACTAGCCTCTGCCACCGGTATTAGAATTTTTCCTCATTCTTTGATTAAACGGGGTTGACAATGCATGTCTTAAACTGGCATGTTGAAAATGGCTATTTCCCCTCTAAATGTTATCTGAATTTACATATATATATATACACAGAGAAGTACCCGAGGTCTGTATTAATGGCACCCGCTTTTATGGAGGAAAAATATAAATGAAATAACCTTAATCGCGTTGATTAGTTCTTGAAAGACAAAAAATTCAAAAATTAACTGAACAAACATTATTATATTTTAAACTTTCGGGCTTTTGCAGAAGCAAAGTTACTTATAACTTGGTCAAAATATATCTTCTCCACAGTTCCAAGTTCAACTGAAATGAGATACAAATTGAATAAGCTATCTTGCGATATATTCGATCTCAAGTTCTTAATGAACTTCAGTTTCGAGAAGTTTCTCTCTGCAGTAGCAACAAGATCTGTGAGCGTCAAAAGCAGCCGTAAAGCAATCACAATTGTTGGCATTGTTTCTTGAACTTGACATCGATAAATCCATCTCAGCCATTCGATAGCCGATGATTTGTTTATCATGGTAATGTCACGTTTCACTTTAAAAGCTTCCACTAAAAAATCCCGAGATCGGATAATTGCCAAAGGTAAGTCTATATACGTCTAAGTTAGCACCGTATTCGCTACGGAGAGTTTTAAATTTTCGCTCCAACTCGCCTTCACTATCTTCACAATTACCTCACAGATGACAAGAAAACAAAAGGCAATATAAATGTGGTTCGGAGCGTTTAAGCAACGATAAAGTCTCAAGAAAAATGAAAACAAAAAGGACACTTAGAATCAGAAAAGGACGGCTTAACTTTCTTGAACACGTAATGAGAAAAGAAAGCTTAGAAAATTAGACACTCACAGAACATACCGAAGATAAAATAGACACGGAGTGGCAGCAGGTCACCTATCTGACGAGTTTGTGCGAATGTGGGTTGGGATGATTAAAAATAGAAACAATTATTACTAAGAGCTGTAAAGGATTTGAAGTTGTATTTTCAGTTATATTTTGTTGTAAGAAATTCCAGGCTGCTACTTTGATGCGTTTACTTTCGTGCAAAGTCCCGTTGGAAAGACACGAATGTCTCTTCCCTTCTCTCAAGCAATGGGTTATATAGTGGAGTAAACTAGATTCTATAACTTTGTATGGGTCTTATCAGTATGAGAAGATCTCTAAAATCGAAACAGTGGAAAAAACAAGAAATAATTCTATGTTTCTCAAGAAGTGATAGTAATTTGTGGCTGATAAGAAGTTAAGAAATAAAAGCATTTTGGAAAAACCCAACTAAAACATACAAAGTAAAATTGCACACCCGCAAAAGTGGATTCAAACGACTAAAAACATTATGGGAAAAACCCAAACCATAGCAAATTTCACAAGTCAGTGTGAAAAGCCAATTCTTGGATACCAAATAGAAAAATGAACGGTGACGTCAGTCAACAATTTTTTCACACATGAAGCAGAAAGTGCCTCTGGAGCCGGTCACATGACCAGATTTAATTACTTAAGGACGTTCTGTGACCGGTCAACAGAGTCAGATGTGAGCAGCGAGAAAGACAAAACTAAAATCTAGCTTCAACTTCAAATCGACCCGGAGATAAGGTCAGCTCACACCTTGTTCTCTTTCTCCTTCTTTCTCGTGTACTGATTCATTTTACTTCTTCTTCTCCATCCAAAGACATTCCTATTGAATACATACATACATACATACATAAATACATACATACGTACGCATATACTCTTTCAACAAATTACTACTACGAACTTTTGTACGAACTCTAGATACCCTTAACTTTCTCATTGAACATTACTGCTACCTCTTCTTCTTATTCTTTCCTTTTAAAAAATTTCTATTTTAAAATGAAAAATGTATATTTTATTCTTACAGTATTCCACACTATTCCACACATTCCAACCTGCCGACAACCAACCTTCTGATGAAAACCTGATAATTCTGATGATGATAATTCTGCATAAAACTTGTAAGCTGTAGGGAGTTCGGTTAAGTCTGACACAAGGCCGAATTAAATAAACATTAACCATTTCCTTACGGCTACAAACTCACGGATAATTAAGAAAAGGAATCAGTCATGAAAAAAAAAAAGAAAAAAAAGAAGAAATTGCATTAATCTTTGCTTTTAATTACGATAACGTGGTTTTTATTTTAGCCCCACACGCTGTCATTCTCGTTACAGTTTAAGGATATTTTTTATCTGATGCATAAAATACTGTTCCTCCGGAATCCATCTATAAATCTGTTTTTCGTCCATGCTTAGAATATTGCTGCCACATATAGTCCAATGCTCCTGTTATATATTTAGAAATACTTAATAAAATCCAAATAGGAATCAGCAGTATTATTAGTTCTGAACGTAACATTTGGAAATTTAAATTTTTTTTGTTGTTTTTTAACTAAATAGTAAAACTAAAAATTTAACATAATATTTTCAGCAAGTATATAATATTTTATAGAATTTTAGTTTAGATTTATAGCCAGCCTATGCTTTCTGAATAAATAAAAATATGCTTTCTGAATAAATAAAAATATGCTTTCTGAATAAATAAAAATTTAAATTTCTTTTAAAATAATTTAATAAGAAAGAATTAAATTCAAATAACCGAACTAAGTTATATTATATTATTTATTAATATTTTTCTGAAATATTAAATATTTTTATGTTTAAATATGACATATTTTTCTGAAATTATTTATTAATATGCTTTCTGAAACATTAAAAAAATTAAATTTCTTTTAGAATAATTTTAATTTAATAAAAAAAAATGAAATTAGAATCAAAGCGTGGTTTGTGTCGTTTTCGATGTAAGGGGAATTCATCCAAACACTTGTTAACTTCTAAAAACAATACGACCTCTACGGAAACTTGTTATGACCCCTATGGAACACCGTACTTAATAAAAATTACCAAAATTTATTTTTTTAAATTATTTTGAAAATAAAATTGGTGAATGATTTTTATTAAAATTTTCAATTTTCGATAGGCAATATAATAATCCATTCTTAAGTAAAAAAGAAATTCAACAACGTTTTTATAAAAGATTTTAAAAATATTTGTAACACTTTTAAGAATTATTATAATAAAAAATAAAAATTATTTCAAAATTTCATTAGTAAACGAAAAAATTCTTTTCTTCAGACTATAATGTCCTTTATAATTATTATTTATTCCAGCAATTAAAAGTTTATCAAATTGAGTTTTATTGCATTTTTATCTTACTCTTCGGAGCAGATTTTCGGTCAGGTTGTCCACTTTAAAATAAAAAACATAGATGATTTATATGCCCTAATGAGTCCTGCATTTAACCAATAAAAATTTTTTACAGCTAATTAAAATTTATTAAAATTTCATGGATTTACGTAGAGGGGGGTAACAGAGTTAAAAATATTTTCACCAAGATATTTAAAAAAATAATAATTTAAAAAATAATTTGATTCATTTGTGAATGAGTACTGAAAGTTTAATTCAAATCTGACTATTATTTGATTTTTGCGAGAATTTCCAAATTAATGTGTTTGTCACCGGGGAAAAAAGTGGGTTGTGTCATCATTAAATTACCCATTGTAAAACATTCGTAAACTTTTTTTTAGCCGCTAACTCAAATAAAAACAACATTTTCTATCAAAATTTCGAAAATGTTAGCAGGGATTAAAAAATAATTAAAAATGGCTTTAATCTTTCCTCTTAATAATAATATAAATATTTTGATGGAAAAAGTTTGTTTTATTAAGTTTATGAACTTTTTTATTCATACTATGCTGTTTCATGCCGTTTTTTTTAGCAATTTATTTAATTGGAGGTACCTACACCAGATTTTATTTACTGAAAATTAAACTTAATCATTTAACTTTCAATTAAGTTACTTAAAATGAAAGCTTCAAGAATACTTTTGTATTTATAAAAATTCATTTTAATGCAATGTATCGAAAATTACATAACAAAAAATCCAGCATAAAAAAAGGTTTAAAAGGTTCAAAACTTAATAAAACGAACTTTTTCTATCCAAAATGTTTATATTAGGAAGAGAAAAGATCAAAATATATTTTATTTATTTTATAAAAAATTTTAATCCCTTTTAACATGTTCGAAATTTTGGCAGAAAATTTTGTTTTGATTTGGCGTTAGCGTGGTCGAAAATATTACGACTATTTTACAACGGATTACGTAATTTTTTTTTACGTCACTCACTTTTTCGGTGACAAACACATTAATTTGGAAATTCTCGCAAAAATCAAATATTTGTCGGATTTTAATGAAACTTTCAGTACTCATTCACAAATGAATCAAATTATTTTTGAAATTATTACTTTTTAAAAATATTGCTGAAAAATATATTTTTTTAACTCTGTTACCCCCCTTAATAAATTTTAATATTCTGGTATTTTCTGTTTTATTAGTTAAACGCAGAACTCATCGGGAAATATAAATCATGTATTTTTTTTATTTAAAATTATGATTCACTATACGAAAATCTACTCCGAAGAGAAATATAAAAAATGCAATAAAACTTTGATATAATTTAATTTGATAAGCTTTTAATTGCTGGAATAAATAATAAAAATTAAGGACATTATAGTCTGAAGAAAAAATTTTTTTTGATTACTAATAAAATTTTAAAAGAATTGTTTTCATTTTTTTATTATACATAATTCATAAAGTTTAAAAAATATTTTAAAAATCTTTTAAAGAACTGAATCGTTTTTTTATTAGTTAAGAATTGATGATTATACTGCCTATAAAAAAATAAAAATAAAAATTTTTCACCACGTATATTTTTAAAAAGAAAGAAAAATTAAATTATTTGTGCAAATACGTTCAAAGTTATAAAGTACGATGTTCAAATTTATAAAGTACTGTGTTCCATATGGGTCAAAATGATTTTATAAGTTAACAAGCGTTCTGGGTTATTACCCGTAGAAGAACGCAATTTCAATCTTACGATATTTATTTTATTATCTACGTTTCTAAAATTTTTATTCATTCAGAAAGCATATTCAAATATCTGGCTATAAATCTAAACTAAAATTCTATAAAATATTATATAAGTGCTGAAATTATTATGTTAAATTATGTTGAGCGGAATTACGAAATTATATTGAGCGGAATAAAAAAAAATTTAGGTTTAAAAAAAAATGTTTAAATTTAAGGGTTTCCGCCATTTTTCATTGATTGTAAACAGAAGCCAATTCTCGGTTTTAAAAAATCTTACAAAAATAAAATACACCTCGCTGACACATTATTTTATTCAAATTACCGAATTTAAACTTACTTTAAGTTGACTTGAAACAAGAATTACTTGCTTACTGCTTGAAATGTTTCAAAAAAGCATTTCTCAATTACGGTATCTTTGTTATCACAACTGTCATCGACTTATCAAGAGGCGATAATGATATGATTTACAGTAATCAGCCAAAAAATGCCAAGTATGGAAGACGAATTTGGTATAAATTTTATTTTTTTTTCATGTAAGGAAGGACAACCCTTGAATCACGTGACCTTTTAATGATAAATATCATGCACGGCCACCCGTACAAATAAGATACGGGTAATCAAAATGCACACAATTAAAATGTTTAAATTATTTTAAAAATCCATGGGCTAAATCATTTGTATTAAGCTTTTGAATTTTGGATTAGTAAATTTAGACTTCATGCTTTAATTTCATACCCTAGCCGGAGCAACAGAGGAAGAAATTTTAAAATAGTTTTGAAGCTTTATATATTATTAGAAAAAAATGAAAATAATTCTTGTAAAAATTCATTATTCATTGAATTTTTTTCTTTTCAGACTATGATATGCTTAATTTATATTGTTCATAAAAGCAATTGAAAGTTTATCCAAATAGAAATTGGCATAGTTATTGCATTTTTCGTAATTCGGACCTACTTTTTAAATAGAAGGATAATATTGAAGAAAAAAGACATTTGATTAGCATTCCCTAATGGCTCCTGAATTTAATTATATTCTGTTTATTGGGGCCCAAAGTCAAATTTTTAGATATTTCTATAAATTAATTAGTGTGGGGTAGCATATATATATATATATATATATATATATATATATATATATATATATATATATATACCAATATTTTCTAAAAATAATTATTTTAACATTGATTTCAGTCAGTTATGAATAAGTCCTGAAATTTTCATCAAAATTCGATCATTATTTGATTTTTGCAAGAATTTCCAAATTAATGTGTCTTTCACGGTCAAAAAAAAGTGCATTGCGTAATAGTTTTTTTACGTAATAAACTATGCGTCAATTTAGGTCTTGCACTGACGAAAGAAAAAAAAGATTTTCTACCAAAATTTCGAATGTGTTCTAAAAAATTTTTAAAAATAATTAAAAAATACTTTGATCTATCCTCTTAATGAAAATATAAACATTTTCCCGATAAAACCTTGTTTTTATTTAGTTTGGGGCCTTTTTCCTTCATATTATGCTGTTTTTGGAGGTACTTACTTTTATATAAAAAAAACATGAAAATATCACCCTGTCGAAATTTCTATTTCCTTTCACCTTTATAAATAATGACAACCCGTCGTTTACATGTATAAATTTTCTTTGCCACTACTTTTAGTCCAACTAGAAGCCCGATGCCACAGCAGTAAGTCATGTGTACTATGCTCAGCAAGACATCGGCATGAGTCATGAAATGATCGACTTTTTTTTTCTTGCAAACTTCTTATAAAATACATATTTTCTGATTAAGAGATTATATTTGATCATATCTTGGCTTTTGTTTCTTTCTGGAAGCATATTGTTCGTAGATAAAATACTTTCGCCATTTCTAATTAAAAATATTTCTAATTTTATTTTTTTTACGCAATTTGATTTATTGTGTAAAATGAATAGCTCACAGTTGACAGTACATTATTCTAAGGGTTTGGTCAACATGGTTGATTAATTGATTTATTCTTTTTATCAACCCTTTGCAGGTTGTTTGAAGCCAGAAAATAGTTTTAGATTTGGGGGAAGGTGGTGGAGAGAACGATTTAATGATATAACCCATAGCTTGGGTGGGGAAGAGGTGGATTCATCCATTTTTAAAGGGTATTTGCACGTGAGTGAATATCACGAACCCAAATGAAATTGGAACTCGATTCTCCAATTAACGATTCCGAGCCATTATTCATTACATCACTTTCACATCCCTGCTTACAGAGTCTGGTATTCCCGAACGGTCAACCATCAAGGTACTGATCAGGCTCAACGTTGCTTAACTTCGGTGATCATATGGAAACCGTTATTTCAACATGATGTAGCCGTAAGCCCTTGATTAACATTAGTTGAATCTGTAGATTAGAACTGTCTCGAAATTAATTGGCAAGTGACATGACAGAAGAGATTTAAAATTATCATAGTGATACGTTAGACAGACCTTACCGTAGTAAAACTGTATCGCAATTTATTAATTCTTTTGTGAGCTTGATCCTGTGGCGGAATTACGCTAAACGCATATTTCAACATACATTTTTAATATTAAATATTGAAAACAATTGACGAAACAAACAACATTTGTTATAATAACAAATAATAAAATTGTATTCAACAAATATACAAAGATGATGAAGAATAAACCAGTTGCAAGCAATGTAAGAGGAGACAAAGTTCATAAGCGTGAGTCAGGGTAAAAATGTTTAATGTATGGAATTGGAGTTGTCTCATTTAGGCTGTATTTGTATAGGTTCTGCAGAAAAGATAGCTGTTGTTTAAAAATACGTATTTTCTCGTTAAATGTTCAAGATGTAATTAAATTGTATAGTTTGAATGTTCTGAATGATGAAAAGTTCGTGGAAGGATATTCTGTGTGAGAAAAAGTTTATTGAAGAATATTGTGTGATTGAAAAGTTGTTCTCAGCTTGGCAGTTTGTGAGTTGGCACGTTAGCCGATATTTCCCGCACTTAAAGATATCATCAGGTTGTAAGAATGATTGGAAGAATAAATGTGTTTATTTGTCAAATAAGTGGAATCGTATTTACTGAACAGAATAACAAATTTGTAAGAAGAAAATGTTAAAAAAATGTCCGTAGTTAAATGTTCTAGAGAAATAGTAGTAAGGATTTAGATGAATCTAGTTTATGATTTATAGTAGCAGTATGCGTGTATGTAAAAAGATTAATCAGACTACTAATAAAGTCTGTGTTCCTTTCCCTTCTTTAGGCGGCTAAAGAGTGAAAAGGAAAGTCAAGCAATAAAGTAAAATTGTACTTATCGGACTTTAGTTTTTAGAAGTCAGTTGAAGTATCTTGTTGTTTTGATAAAAATGTTCAATGTATGAAATAGGAGTTGTCTCATTTACACTACATTTGTATAGGTTCTGCAGAAAAAAATTGTTGTTTAAAAATATATATTTTCTTGTTAAATGTTCAAGATGTAATTAAATTGTATCGTTAAGTGAATGTTCTGTATGATGAAAAGTTCGTGGAAGGATATTCTGTGTGAGAAAAAGTTTATTGAAAAATATTCTGCGTGACTGAAAAGTTGTTGTTCTCAGCTTGGCAGTTTGTGAGTGAATTGGCGCGTTTACTGGGTAAAACTTGGAC
The DNA here is from genome assembly GCA_037127315.1 of Ascarosepion bandense. Taxonomy (NCBI): domain Eukaryota; kingdom Metazoa; phylum Mollusca; class Cephalopoda; order Sepiida; family Sepiidae; genus Ascarosepion; species Ascarosepion bandense. The sequence goes on from JBBBDQ010001212.1 coordinate 307,934, forward strand.
TGATGTGGATTCTAATAACAATTGGATAATCACTGATTGACGAGACGAAATCTAGGGTTTAAAAATCCCTTTCAAAGTAGATCAATTTGCCTCGGCGGAACAATTGCGTTCGTGCAGCGATATTTTTGTGACGAGAATTAACCAATCAAATGGTGAGCTTTAAAAATGTTAAGAAAGCTGGTTGGAACCAACTTTTAAAAAAAAAATCACTAAATTTGATTAGTGAAAATAAAGTGACAGGTAAATTGTCGTCAAGCCGTGATTAGTAAATTGTCTTATGATAACTAAATATTTTTAATCCAATGACATTACGAGTTTTTTCGAAGTATGTGCAGATGAATTTATACAGGTTTCCTTTGGTGAGGGGTTCCGCACAATCCTTATTGGATATCCTATACTTCCCGACATGTCTCGTGTTTATCTAAGCTTAATAATTATCTGTAAATGAATTATGTTATGTTATGAGAATAAACTCTTTCAATTCTTTATGATAGCCGCTACCTCGATGCTGAGTATAAGCATTGAAATACATCAGTTATTTATATTCTGGTGAAAATGTCTTTGTGCGTGTTCATATCAGGTCGGGTAGTCAACACTTTATAGGGAGTTATTCCGACGTGATCCGAACACGACTTAAAAATTTTTTTTTTTTTTTTTTTTAATCATTTCACCCCGAGCAAGGCGGAAACGCCACTGATGTGCAGGGGTTACATAAATGTAAAAAGATTAATTAGAAAAGAGTGAGGAGTACAAGCTAGTTAGAAAGGAACAATAGAAAGCTGAGAAAGAAGGTGCGATGACAGATACATAGGAGGAGAGAAAGGGAAGGTTATACAGGGGAGGGGAGAGAGCTAGAGGCCAGTGGTTAGTAGATGAGTATTAACTTTGCATTTAAATTTCTGGAGGTTGTAGCCGTCAGGAAAGCAAGAATACGGGAGTGAGTTCCACAGGCGGGAAGTGCGAGAGAGGAAGCTGCAGGAGTAGAATTGTCGTCTGCATTTGGCTAACCTGACTGTGAATGGGTCTGGTTGCACGGGTAAACACCTGTTGAGGAGGCATCAGTGACTTAAGCTCATCCGAGCAGAAGCCATGAAAATATTTATAGAAGAGACAGAGGGAGGCCACATTTCGACGATGGGAAAGTGGCTGCAGTCGAGTCGCCAGATCAGTACCTATCACATTACAGACTCTCCTTTGGAGCTTGTCAAGAACACTGAGGAGAACGGCAGGGGCACCTGACCATAAATGGCAGCAGTACTCCATGCACGGACGGATGGTTGACTTGTATATATGCAGGATGGATTCAGGTGGAAAAAACATCCTGGATCGACATAGTGACCCAACCTTCTTAGCAGTAGATTTTGCTATGGATTCAATATAGTGGTTCCATTTGAGGTCTGAGGACAGGGTAAGTCCGAGGAGGCGTAGTGTATTACTCTCCGGGAGAATCACCTGGTCCATGCTTATGGGAGGCAGAAGAGGTTGCCTGTAATGGTTGACAGACAAAAGCTTGGTCTTAGAGGAATTGAAGTTGACAAGCCACTTCTTGCCCCAGTTCACCACAGAGTGTAGATCCCGCTCAAGGTCAGCAGCGAGATTATGTCTGTCCGCCACGACAGGTTTCTTACTGGAGCGGGAGTATATTGTAGTGTCATCTGCGTAGATGCCTACTTGGCACTTGATCTCATCTGGGAGGTCGTTGATGAAAATAAGGAAGAGCGTCGGGCCCAGGATAGAGCCCTGTGGGACACCAGCATTCGTGCTGTAGGGCAAAGAGGCACGCCCATTCAGAACGACCTTCATTTTGCGGTTATTTAAGAAAGATTGGATTAGGTCAAGCAGGCGACCGGTAATACCATAACCGCGTAGTTTGCATAGGAGGCCAGGGTGCCAAACCCTGTCGAAAGCCTTGGAGATGTCCAGAGCAACCGCGCAAGCCTCGTCAGACTCATCAAGAGCCTGTAGCATGTACTCCGTTACAGTTGTTAGCAGGTCGGCCGTGGACCTGTCGAAGCGGAATCCATATTGCCTGTCGGAGAACAGTTTGTGGGCAGTGAGATGATGAACTATTTCAGCATTGATTATAGCCTCGAATACTTTCCCGAATATCGGTAGAAGACTGATAGGGCGATAGTTGGATGGGTCCGAGGGTTCACCACAATTCTTAAAGACAGGAACGACTGAGGAGAATTTCCAGCATGCAGGAAAGCAGGAAGCAGAAAGGCAGTAGTTAAAAAGTTTAGAGAGGACGGGGGAAAGTTCAGGGGCACACTTCTTAAGGACTATCACCGGGATTCCATCGTCTCCACACGCCTTATGGGGGTCGAATTTTGAAATTACTCTGGATACTACTGTCGGGGTAATATATACTTCGTGCAGTTTGGCCTCAGTTCTAATAGGGAAGTCGGGTGAGTGCACTCCGGACGAGTCGAATGTGGAGTTGGATGAGAATCTGCGGGCAAAGCACTCAGCTTTGTCCGCAGATGACGTGAGAACCTCAAATCCATGGATTAAAGGATGTATTGAGGATTTCTTATTGTTGAACACTCGTTTACAAATCCTCCAATAGTCCTTGGAGCCGAACTTGCGGTCAGCTATGTGCTGTCGCATTCTCTCAGCAAACTACTGTTTGGCGTCATTTAGGGTTCTCTTGCACTCATTGCGAGCAGATATGAACAGGCGCCTATTGTGACTGTCTCCGGAATAGACGGAAGTAATGGTTCCTGTGGGCAATGGCGGCTGAGCAGGCCGGAGAGAACCACGGAGAGGAATGAGGTTTTAAGCAATAATTCCTGGTGGGTATGAAGGCATCAATGCCAGCTTTCACCCATGACGAGACCTCAGAGACACAGTCATCAACTGATAAGTCGAACACTTTTCAGCAAGGGACGTCGCAGAGGAAATCACGAAAGGCATCCCAGTCAGCTTTTTGGTAGAGGTAGAAGGTCCTATAGGTAGGGGGCTCCTGTGGGGAGTGAGATTGGAAAGAAATACTGAGAGAGACTACAGCGTGGTCGGAGTTGCCGAGAGGGCAAAGCTGCGAGACTTGACAGGCGTCAGGCGCAGAGGTGAAACATATATCTAGCAGTGAGGAATGACCCGAGGAAGTGCTTGGGAAGCGAGTGGGGAAGTCCACCACTTGCGTAAGGGACTGGGAAATAGCAAAGTTCATGGCGTGAATGCCCGCCGGATCAGTAACGGCGTTTTCAAGCCACTCAGAGTGATGGGCATTGAGGTCTCCAAATACAAATATGTGGGCGAATGGGTGATAGGAAATAGCCTTATCTCTGTCGTCGGCAATGCTATCTAGTAGGGAGCAGTCAGGAGAGGAGGGAGTACGGTAAAGGAAGAATAGGTAGCTTACCGAACTGAGGAGAGACAGGCGGAGACATATGTATTGGTGGTCAGTAGACTCGAGTGAAGTCACCCTAGTTATGGGGAGGTGTTCGCTGACATAAACACCCAGCCCATGCATGTGGACAGTGGAATCCTTCCTTAAAAGGGGAAGATAACCAGGGATGAAGAGGTCAGAGGAGGGAATAGCTGAGTTGAGGTTAGTTTCGCAGAGCGCGAGGATATCAGGGGACTTTTCATGCAGGAACGCTTCTACACTAGGAAAGTTAGTACGAATGCCTCGGATATTAGTAAAGGAGAGGTTAATGGGTTTAGGTGGTTTGGATTTAACTGGTTTAGGGTCATTTCTGATTTGTTGAGTCATGATTCTGTTTGTAGAAAGGGACCTAGGATAGAGGATACAGGCGGTCATTACCCACGATCTGTGCTGGGAGGGAAACTGGCTAGGCCTGCAACAAGGTGTGGCCTCGGGGTTGCCCACCGAAAGCGCTTGCAGGGACACCTATCCATGCGCGACATGGCACTACAAGAACCCCGATATTATACAACTGTTGATCAGAGCAGCCGCTCTTGACGCTACGCAAGAGTTAGGGCTCCTAACTACCAGTCGGAAGCAGTAACCAGGAAACTGCCAACCCGGTACCCTCACAGTGATGTGCCGTTGCCACCAACCGGCCAGATCGCAGGAAACCACCGGAAGCACCAGTACCAAGGTCTGAAGAGAGAGAAGAGAAAACCGGAAACCACATCCTAAACAGGAAACAAGGGGCGAGCCTCTACTCCAGTTCAATAGACGTGGGAGGAGTATTGACCGGGCGATAGTGTGACATGGCAATAATGGTGCAAAGATAATTAGTGCTTAAGGAATCGAAAATGGAGCGGAGGTATGTGAGGAATGTTCATTTTGAACTTTCTGGTCCTAGGGTCCGTGAGTCAGTAAGTGGTATATGAGGAAACAGTCTTTGAATATGGGTACAACGGAAGGTTAAATTTTGTTGATGGCATATAATATACTCTGAGAGAGATTTAAGGCTTAGGAATGTGGGGAGCGTGTAAAATGAGGAATGTCTTTGATGTAGTCGCTCCTTAGGTCAGTAAGTAGTTTTGAGACAGGGAAGAAGGTAAGGAGAGGTGAAGGGAGGCGAACGCAGTAGCTACTTGACTTAGTCAAGGGAGATACTAATCACGCTCGTCTGTCTCCTGGTCTGTCTGCTGGGTGCTTTCTGTCTCGGCTTTTTATTTTGACTTTTTGGATCACAGCAGCTCGTTTGTGATTTCATACATGTATTTGATTCTGGGCTTCCCATTGGCTAATAAATAAAATTCGCGTAGGCTCGCGAAATGGAGTTTTGATATTTGATTAATTTTTATTTTTCCACCGGAACATCTGCGCGAACCCGGATGCGCAACGACGACTTTTGGTCATTTACTTTCTGGTCGTTAAAGTGCAAACATCCGGTCCCTCGTTTTTGCTCGGTCGGTATCACCACAATATAAGTGTTGAAAGGAAGGTTCTCGAGTTTTTCTAAACTTAATCTTCTAGAAAATGCGATAACTTTCTAACCAGCCAGATCGAAATCTATATTACCTCACTCACTTTTATTTTAATTTTTGTTATACCTCAATCTTAATGCATTTTCGGTGTTTTTTCTTTAAACAGTTTATCTCTGCGTTTCTCATTCTCAATATATCGATCACGACTTATCTTTTCTTTCATTCTTTGAAATGTTTTATCATATTTTCATGTTCTTTTAATTAGATTGTAATATATTTTTCTGTTTATTTCACTTCATCATGGCATTTATTAAACCTAGTGCGGTACAAGACCCATAGGAGTATTGTGGGATTGCTGAAAGTAGGAAGACCGTGTTGTGCCAATCTTTCAAGTAAGGAATAACCTTAATTATTTTTATTCTGCAATCACATGTCTCCCACTACCACTAATCTCATGTCTTGATAGTTTCTCCTCTCTTTCAAACACGAATTCAATAGATACACCCCAAATGTTTGAATTTGGACTCGTCCAATCGTGCACAGTGAGTGAGTGAGTGAGTGAGTGAGTGAGTGAGTGAGTGAGTGAGTGAGATTTCGTCAGGTGCGTCAGCTCGTGTCAATATGACCTCCATTCGTGGAAAGAAAGAACGCAGCATCCAACTTGCCTGGTTTCTTTAATAGCATAAAGTTGGCGATGTATAGACAGATGGAGACGTGTCTGGGGCAGGGGAATTGCCGGTTGGAAAGGTGATTGCATAATGTAATAAACTTCATCCAGTGAGTGACTTGCTAAAGGAGGAAAGTTAAACAGCAGCTTGAACGAATTTGCACTTGATTATGTATGTATATATTGAGGTGGTTATATATCAGCTGTTTTTTCAGACACAAACATTTTCTATAAATAAGATAAAAATCAGTTGAATATTTAAATTTGCTTTTATCAACTTGAGGTTTTGCACTTCTCAAACGAGCCTTATCAAAATAATTGAAAAATGTAATGGTAATTTAAAAATATAAACATTCAATTTGTTTTCACGTATTCCATCTTACGTACTTTGTTCAGATATTCTAGATATCATATAGATCAGTTACGACATGTTACTTTGGCTCAGACATCCACATCACACACAAATTCACCACCCCACCCTGATATGAACAGGTTTTTGTGCGCTAATTTTTACTCGTAGTCGTTCACCACCATTAAAACTTAAAAACCCACTTAAAACCCCCTGGTGATATTCTAGCCAATTATAATATTTAAAAAAACTTACTATATTTATAAGTTAGGGCCCAAGAAGAATTTGATCTCACCAGAAACTGTCCGAAATACTATCTGAACTTTTCACGTAAATTTGATACCTGAGTTGTTGTAAAAAAAAAAATAAAAAAAATAAAAACTAAAAGAAAAGCATGTAACATCTGTAAAATGTAATTTTATGGTCAACTGATTTTTGCTGTTTTCTCGTAATGGTGGTTAGATAATTATCTTCAGATCAGTCTACACAGTTATTTCGTATTAGGTATGTGCAATGATACGAATCGATTGAAAATGTTAGAACGGTTGCAATTAAACTAAATGTCGTTAGAGGCATGTATCGAATTTATACAACAGGAAGTGTTGAGTGAAAAATCCAATAAGTAAAAAAAAAAAAAAAAAAAAAATTAAACGTGGAATTATATGCACGATAAAATATCTAGCTTTTTTAAAAATATTTGTGTATATGTCTATACGTTAGTGTATGATTGTCTGTTTCTCACTCTTTCTCTCTCTTACTTTCTGTTTATCGTTTTGTATGAACAGCATTAACCGGTGACATCAGTTGTCGCAGTCATTCATTCCATATTTTTGTCTGGCCGAATCGCGACAAATATTCCCAACCCCGCTGCTCATTAGAACATTTTTTTTTCTCGCCACGAGGATAGATTTTTTTAATTTCTTTTAATTTCTTTTTTACTTCAGTTCAAGGACTTAGAATTATCATGGGAAACCTAAATTTCAAAGAAATGTCAAAGGAGAGAGAAAATGTAACATCAGGCAAATTTGGACTAGGAAACCGCAATGACCGTGGAGAAAAATGGATTTAATGGTGCACAGCGAATGACCAGGTAATAACCAACATCTGATTTATAAGAACATCCGAGACAGTTATGGACACGGAGAAGCTCATGAGGGGACACAAACAACCAAAAAGGCTACGTAACTATAAACAAGAGATGGAAAAATGCAGTTGTTCAATGCAAAACTTATTCAAGTGTCGACTGCGGAAACTACTCCCTCCCTGTTATATGTAAATTAAAAAGGAAACTACGGAGATTGAAGAAGCCTACTGCAGCATCCAGACTGCAATGCAACAGACTCGTGAACGACCTCAACTTGCAGGAAAAATATAAAGACAATGTGAAAAAGAAATAAGAGGAACAAATCAGAAACGAAGACTCGACATGGTATACACTAAAGAAAGTATTAGTGACATCAGCAAACGACATTATCCCAAAAAGAAAACAGATGTAAAAGAAAAAAATAAGTGAGATTCTTGACATGATGCGAAACAGACAGAAAACAATGCCAAGACAGTGAGCAGAATACAAGAAACAACACTAAGAAATAAGGAACAAATGTAGACTGGCTAAAGAAGAATGGTTCAACGACAAATGGGCTGAAGTAGAGAAAATGAGCATGACTAATAAAGGAAATATGCATAAAGAATAAGAGAACTAACAGAACAAAGGGCATGTTCATCAACAGGATGTATAAAATCCAAGGCTGGAACGCTCATATTAGAAAAAAAAAAAAAAAAAAAAAAGAAAATACTTCAGCGATGGGACGAATATATCGGAGATATCTTCCACGACAAGAGAGAGCAACCGACAATATACATTAATACGAACAGGCCGGAAATATTATAAACCGAATAGGAAACTACGCTGGTCAAATTGAATAGAAGCAAAGCAGCAGGAATATACGGTATTGAATTAGAGATACTGACAACCTTAGACGAAATCGGCGAAGACAAAATTAAAGAAATAATAAATTAAATATACAACAGTGGCAATATCCCGGAAAACCTAAGTAGATCGATTTTCATAGCACTGCCTAAGAAGCCAGGTGCAAATGGATGTGAACTCCACCGAACAATCAGCTTAATGAGTCACATAACAAAACTCAGCATCCGGATTCTGATGAATAAAGTAAACAGTAGAATCACGCCAAAGATAGGACAAGAACAGTGCTGTTTCGTCAAGGACATTGGAACAAGGAATGCAATATTTATGTCCAGAATGTTATTGCAAAGGCCAATACAAAAGCAGAGAGGTATGTACCAGTGTTTTATAGACTATACAAAGGTGTTCGACAAAGTATGCCACAAAAGCTTGATAAAAATTCTCGGCAACCTTGACATATTCGGGAAGGACATTAGAGTGATCAAGAACTTATACTGGCAGCAGGTCGCCTGCATGCGGACAGGAAACAAGTTCAGCAGATATACAAAAATAGAAAGGGGTGTACGACAAGGATGTTTTTTTCTAACCGGATCTATTCAACCTATACAGCGAGAGAATTCTGAGAGAACTAGAAGTTCTGCCAGGATTTGTCATCGGCGGCCACAATCTGAACAATATAAGATACACAGATGAAACAGTTCCGATAGTAAATACAAAAAGGAAACTATAAGACCTCCTAAAGAAAGTAGCTAAATAAAGCAAAGAAAAAGAATGAACATAAAGTAAACGAAAATTAAATGCATGGTCATCAGTAAAAAGAGGAGCCCAAAATGCCAACTACAAGTCGGGGATACTGAAATCAACCAGGCACAGAAATTTAAATATCTGGAAAGCGTTCTAACAGAAAACAGAAAGTGTGACACTGAAATCCGACGACGTATTGGCATGACCGTTGGCAATACGGATGTGCGTTGTGTTGCAGTGGATATCGACACGGAACGAGGAATCGGGTAGCCGAGTTCGAATTCCAGCTGAATTCCTTGCTTTCATTTACGCGCAAATATCCTTGGGAAAGGTATTAATCCGTCTCTTCCCTCCAGTTATGAGTTAAATAACAGGACACATTAGGTTCTATAGCCTTGGTCGGCAACCAGTCTACCGCAGAAAGCAACGGCAACCTACTGCGGGATAATCTTCTGCCCAGTCAGTCATGTCTCTTTCGAGACATGATCGCCCAAGCGTATATCACGTATGGCACTTAACTGACTGACTGATTGGCATGACCAAGGATGCATTTCAAATGCTGAGTAGAGTACTGAGAATCAGAAAAATTTCATTGGAAACAAAGAAAAGGGAACTGGACTGTTATGTAATATATGTCATCCTTTATGGCAGCGAATGCTGGAGATCTTCTTCAAGGATGAAGGACAGACTCGAAGCAATAGAAATATGGTTCTACAGAAGAATACTGAGGATACTATGGACTGAACATGTGTGCAACGACAAGGTTTTGGAGAGGATGCAAACGAAAAGGAAACTTATCTAGCATCAGGAAGAGATTTCTGGAACACGTAATGAGGAAGGAAGGCTTGGAGAATGTAATACTCACAGGATGGATAAAAGGAAAGAGAGACAGGGGAAAGCAGCGCGAGGCATCCTTGATGAGCTTCAGCAAGTGAATGGCGGAACGGAGTTTGGAAGAGATATCAGAAGAAGAATTATTAAGAACGACAAGGGATAGGAGCATGTTGAAGTTCATGATCGCCTACGTCCTGAAGGGACGCGGTACATAAAGAAGAAAATTTTAACCTTTTTACTGCCGAAGGCGGATATATCCGCTCAGAAATGTATTACAGCAAACTGCGGAAAGCAGATGTATTTCGCGGCTTTGAAAATAACCTCTCTTGATGCTGCAAGAAGTGAATATTTTTTTAAGTTTTTGTGACATAATTAACATCATTACAGGAATGACTATGAAAGTTAATTACGAAGTGAAAGGGTTAAGGAAAAACAAACAATTCAAAGTTATTATTTAAATCTCTGAATTTGAAACAATGTATACTTTGAGAAAATGCCAGAATTAAAATCGTTTGAGATAGTAAAGATTATTTTTGATAGTTCAGCTAGAAATCTGTTCGCCTGAATCATGCATTTTATAAGTATTTCCTTCTGGGCATATCGGGCTGGAATTTAGGGGCCTTGTAATCACTTTTCTCAATTGCTAGCCACATTCATTTTTTTTCTTTGAATAACTTTTTTTTATGAACACTTTCAAGAAAATTTAAGTCAACATATTAGTGTATAAAGTTAAAACAAAACTTAAATGTAGTTATTCAGTGTGCGCGCGCACACACAAACACATGTATGGCTCACAAAGATATACTTCTGTCTATATTTCTGGGATGAGGTACTATAACTATTTACATTGTTCGAACTGTTATCCTCATCTTTACTGTCACATTTTGAACGTGTCGGCCGTTGTACTCTCTGGCCTTCTTCAACTTATATTTTCGAAACGAACTCTTTATTTGGTCCATGGAGGGATATTATTCTAATTCTACATATCATACCTTTGGGTATCTTAGTTTTAGTTAATTCACCTTGATAACTTCAAGTTTTTGTTCTCTTCAATGAGTCCAGGGATTGAACTCAAAACAGTTTGAGTGAAGTCACTTTTTGGGTCAATCAGCCAACGCTTTTATCCACTCGGCCATGTGTCCTTAATATTTTCATTAAAGTAATAGCCAAAACCAGGTTTCAAAAATACTCATGAGGTTTATGGACAAAGAAAAGACCAAAGGGAAAAACAAATAACTAAATCGATTACATAACTGCCAATAAGAGACCCAGGAATTAAGTTTTATAGTGTAAAACATATCTAAGACACAGGAATTAAACTGCAAGAATTCCTACAGAAGATAGTAAAAGAAACGGAGAAGAAAGGACGAATCAATTGTAAGAAGACAGAAAGTATGGTTGTCAGTAAACGGAAGAGTTCAAGATGCGAACTACGTATTGGAGGAACCAAAATCAAGCAAGTACAAAACTTTTAACATCTTAGAAGCGTTTTAACAGGAGACGTAAAATGTAATACCGAAACCTGAAGTCACGTTCGAATAGCGAAAGACGCCTTACGAAAGACAAGGGAAGTATTAAGAAACAGGAGAATTTCTATAGAAAAAAAAGAGAAGTATTGAACTGTTACGTAATATCGCCCGTCCAACATGGTAGAAAACGCGAGATAATCTCCTTACAGATGACTGGAGGCAACAGAAATGTGGTTAATGCTGAGAATCTTATGGACTGAACATGTGAGCAACGACAAAGTTTTAAGTAAAATAGAAACAAAAATGATATTTCTACTTAGAATTTCAGAGGCACTTGAAATCTCCGAGTACACAATGAAGAAAGAGGGTTTTAAAAATGTAATACTCACAGGACATATTGAAGGCGAGAGAGACTGAAGAAAGCAACGAATAACCTACCTAAAAAGCTTGTGTAAATGTCTGGCAGAACAGGAAAGAGCAAAAATAGACAAACCTTACTAAGTGCTACAAAGTACAAAAGTTGTCGAGAACTATGATCACGCATGTCCGGAAGGGACATGGTACATAGAAGTAGTTGGGCGTCACGTCATGTATGTAGTCCTTGTTATAATTATTTCTGTAAATTTATGGTGCGGACACCAGCAAGATCGGTGACAGAGTTTTTAATCCACTCGGTGTGGTGGGCGTTAAAGTCACCAAACACAAATATATGGGCAGATGGATGAGAAGAAATGACCTTATCGATATTGTTAGAGATGTTATCAAGTACCGAACAGTCAGAGGAGGAGGGTGAGCGGTAGAGAAAGAAAAGATAGCTAACCGAACTTAGAAGTGAGAGACGGAAGCACATGAAAGAATGATCCAGGGATTCAAGAGAGGTCATCCTAGCTAGAGGGAGATGTTCAATGGCATAAACACAAAGCCCATGTATATGGACATTGGAGTTCTTCCTGAGGAGGGGAAGGTAACCAGGAACGTAAAACTCAGAAGAGGGGATAGAAGGGTCAAGGTTAGTTTCGCAGAGAGCTAAGATATCAGGTGAGTTAGTTTGAAGGAATGATTCTACGCTGTAAAAGTTAGTGCGGATACCGCGTATGTTTGCGAAGAAGACGCAGACTGGTTTGGGCGTTTTCTGATGAGCTGGTTTACAGCAATCTTGATAATATTTGGGAAGAATATTATAATAATCAAGAACCTATACTGGTAGCAAACCGCCAGCAAACGGATAGAAAATAAGTTCAGAATATACATAAAAATAGAAAGGAGTGTAACACAAGCTTGTGTTTTCTCATCGGATTTATTGAATTTATACAGTGAGGCAATTCAGTGAGAATTAGAAGTTCTACAAGGATTCATTATTGGCGTTCATAATTTTAACAATATAAGATAGCAGATGACATTAAGTTGATAGCAGACATGGAAAGAAAACTCCAAAACTCCAACAGAAGATAGTGAAGGGAAGCAAGAAGAAATGATTCAACATCAAGTGCAATAATATATAATTCATGGTTGTTAAAAAAATGATGAACCCAAAGTGTGAATTACAAATCGGAGATACCAAAATTAAACAAATACAAAAATTCAAATATCTAGGAAGTGTTTTAACAGAGAACAGAATGTGATACTGATACCCGAAGGCCTATTGGGATATTCCAAAAGCCAAACAGAGTACTAAGAAATAGAAAAATCTTCGTTAGAAACAAAGTAAAGAGTACGAAACAGTTACGTGATATCTACCCTCCTGTATGTCAGTGAGTGCTGGACAATCTCATCAAAGATAAAGAAGAGACAGAAATATGGTTCTGCAGAAGGTTACTGAGGATACCTTGGACAGGACATGTGAGCAACGATGAGATAATGGAAACACTGCACAAAAATGATTTAATAGACCCCATCAACACCTACCTTTGTTGACGGAAAAGGTATTTGACTTGATAAAGCACTCCAAAGTATTTTTTCAATTAGTGCTAGAGTAGAGAATTAACGAAAGTTATATCAAAGCTATTAAGGATACCTTATATACTCGTGTATAAGACGACTTCATGTATTGTGCGACCCCTGATTTTTTATGCATTTTTATAGCCTATAATGCGACTGGTCATCGAAAATACTTAATTTATAAACTCTTCCAAAAATTAGCTATGTATACTGGCAGGATGTGCGTTGTGGTACAGTGGATATCGGCTCGGAACGAGAAACCGGGGAGCCGAGTTCGAATTCCAGTTGAATCCATTGTATTCACTTACGCGCAAATACCCTTGGGAAAGGTATTAATCCGTCTCTTCCTTCCAGTTATGGGTTAAATAGCAGGACAGATTGGGTTCTATAGCCTTGGTCGGCAACCAGTCTACCGCAGAAAGCAATGGCAACCTACTGCGGAATAATCTTCTGCCCAGTCAGTCATGTCTCTTTCGAGACATGATCGCCCAAGCGTGTATCACGTATGGCACTTAACTGACTGATACTGGCAGCAAACCGCTTGCATACGGACAGGTAATGAATTGAGTAGATATACAAAGATAGAAAGGGGCGTAAGACAAGGATGTGTCTTTTCACCGGATCTGTTCAACTTGTACAGCGAGTATATTTTGAGGACCCTAGAAGTTATGCCAGAATTCGTAATCGGGGCCACAATTTAAACAACCTAAGGAACGCAGATGATACACTGCTGAGAGCAGACACAGAAGGGAAACTACAAGACCTCCTACAGAAGGTAGCTGAGGAAAGTAACAAGAACGGACTAGAAATAAACTGCAAGAAAACCGAATGCATGGTCGTCAGTAAAAAGGGCAACCCAAAATGCCAAATACAGGTCGGGGATACTAGAATCAAGCAGGTACAAAAATTTTAATATCTGGGATGTGTTATAACAGAAGACGGAAAGTGCGACACAGAGATCCGAAGGTGAATTGGCATGGCGAAAGAAGCATTCCAGAAGTTGAGTAAGGTATTAAGAAACAGGACAATTTTGCTAGAAACTAGAAAGAGAGTACTGGACTGCTACATGCTCTCCGTCCTTCAATATGGCAGTGAATGCTAGACAATATCATCAAAGACGAAGGAAAAACTTGAAGCAACTGAAATGTCGTTCTACAGAAGGATGCTGCGAATATCGAACATGTGAGTCATGATGAGAAACAAAAAGGAAATTAATACTGAGCATCAGGAAGAGACAGCTGAAGTTCCTGGGACATGCAATGAGGAAGGAGGGCTTGGAGAACCTGATACCAACAGGCCAGATAGAGGGAGAAAAAACGGGGGAAAGCAACGGATAACATATTTGAAGAACCTAATCAGGTGGATGACGGAACGATAGTTGCATGGTGTAACAGGAGAAGGCGTGCTCAGAGCCATCAGGTATAGGGAAACGTGGAAAGCCATAATCGCCTACGTCCTGAAGGGACAGGGCACATAGAAGATAGTGTGACTATCTATTTTTTTCGTAAAAAACTGACCATAAAAGTTCGCAGTATACTTAAGTATATATATATATATATATATATGTATGTTACAACAGTACTGAAAAAATTCGACTTTAAAAAAGATAAAATAAAGATTGCAAAAAGAGTGAGATAAGATGATATAAGATTAATAATTTATTGCTTGTCTTGAAAATATATTCCGGAATTTTCTTTTTACTAACTGTACCCGTAGGTGGTAATGCATTTTCTTATTTTTACTTGCCCCCTATTAATTGCAACTAACAAGGTTCACATTGTATACTTTAGTATCGAACTCATACTTTTGTTTTTTTAACATTAATTAACCCAATAAAAAGCCCAAGAATTATTCAAGTTAGAGATTTACTAAATGACTGTTGTATAGAGGAGAAAGCGATAAGTGCAGATCACGAGGATATATAGGGTACATTAAGACTGACCCTAGATTTGAAGAAACTAAGACTGTAGTGATCAGGAAGCATCATCTTGGGAGCCCGTTTCACAAAGTAACAGTTTTGGGAAAAAAGCTATCTGAATGGAAATCCTTTCTTACCAATGGAATACGAAAGGAATGAAAATGATCTATCCCCGTTTATGTGGCATGGTTGATTTTAGCTGTAAAAGTTTGAACTGGTGGAACTAAAGAACGAAGTCAGTTAACAACACTTTCCATGATAATAACACTAGAGTAGCGAGAAGCTTTCGACATTTCATCTGAAACAAAGGGGTTAGAAATAATTAATTGTCCACAAAGCCACGTAGACGCTTTTGAACTCTGTCAAGGCTGGAAAGTGAGGATTGGGTCGCTCCAGTCCATCAGTCAGTTAAGTGCCATACGTGAATCACGCTTGGGCGATCATGTCTCGAAAGAGACATGACTGACTGGGCAGAAGATTATCCCGCAGCAGGTTGCCATTGCTTTCTGCGGTAGACTGGTTGCCAGCCAAGGCTATAGAACCCAATCTGTCCTGCTATTTAAACCATAACTGGAAGGAAGAGACGCATTAATACCTTTCCCAAGGGTATTTGTGCGTAAGTGAATGCCCATATATACGTCATTTTTGGTCAGATCTAACTCTTGTAATGTAAGCATGGAATAACGATGGATTGTATATATGAGTTCTACTTGAAATCTGAGGTGAACTAGAGTCCCAGTAGACATTCGAACAAAGGAACCTCCTTGAGAAAATTCTTTCATCCTGACAAAAATTCAAGGTCTTCTCGGTGACGAAACGTTGAATTGAATGTTGATTGAAGGTTACAAATGCTAGAATTTAGTTTTCAAGATCAGGGTCAAAGACGTCAGTAGTTGAAAAATAACAAAATGCACCTGGTGTGCCAGATGTCAAGGAGGACGCTTATTTAAATGAAGTCGGTCGTCAATCGAAATCCGTTTAAGTTTAGCAGTCGAGTTCAGAACACAGGCGGGTAGCTGTCTGGCGTCTACCCGCGATGCGTGTGTGCTGATGCTCCAATCAGATCCACCTACACCACTCTACACTAAGTCACCGAAGAACGAATAAAAAACATTGTATATTTTTATTTATATATAAGTGTTGATGTCCGTCATTTTACTGTGGGAAAAAGCAAATCACTTACGGTCCAGTTTATGTTTCGTCAATGTATCAGTGAGAAGAATATCGTCAAAATTTTGAGTTGTAGATTTAATCTTCGTCGTTTCTCGACATTTTGTCGTTTTGGTGAGAGGTGATTTGCTGTTGATTGACCCTGGTTACCACGGCATACAAAAACCCCCCAAAATCACACAAAAACACACAAAATAAACAAAACAAAAACAAACCAAAACAACCCCCCCCCAAAAAAAACAAAAAACAAAAAACAAAGCAAAAACAAAAAAATAAAAAGCACTAGTCCGTCTCGAAAAAGACCTTATATCAAGGTAGGTGACATTTTTCGTTTGCTTATGTGCGCTCTGCTCATGTTTTTTTTTTATAAGAAAAATTGCTAGTTCAGACAAAACCTAAGAATAATAGAACAGCATACTTTTTGCAGTTGTGTGCAGAGATTAAACGTGAAGATTAGAGGTACGATTCTTTCGGACGCAATTAAGGAGGGTTGTGAGCGCATGCGAGGGAATTAAAATTAAAGTTGGTAAAAGAAGAAGAACTGGAAAAAAAAAAGAAGAAACAAGGTTGACGGGAGAGTAGATGAAATAAAAGTCAAAGGAAGTGGTGTTGAAGGACGTCATAAAGTCGTTGGAAAACGTGGAAATATTTTTCGAACTCTTCCAGTCGTTGTTCGATTTCAGCCCGAACCAGTTGTAGGCAGGGAAAGCCATCATTGGAATTACTGCTTTGTTAGAAAGAACATAAGAAAAGTGCAGTAGTAAAATTTTATGAGGTTGACTTGGGGTATTATAGGGACCACAGAGAGAGAAAAGAAAGAAAGAAAGTTAGACATGCATTGCCAGATTTGTTGTGGATTAAGATGTTAGAGAAGAAAACAGCGCTTGGGAAAGAATTGGTTTAGCTTCTTATGATATTGTGGGTAGTAGTTGCAGTCTATGGGGAAAACGTTTAGATGTGGTATTTACAAGATAGGTAAGACGGGTCCATTTTTAGACTAAGATGGGAGCTTAGAATTGTAAGTGTTGCGAACTAGTCCTCTAATCGAAGTGCATGCCAGCATCAGATAATTTTCTCGTTTTTTTTCCCTTCTCTCGTTTGATTGTTGTTTCGTCAGGCAGACTTAAAATGGTACGCACTGCAAATAATGTCAGGTTTCCGTGTTCAATCATACTATGCTTGCAATGTAGGAAACTGCACGTGTAATGTAAAACTCGTGTAGAGGTGCACATGGTCTATGCGAAAGTCGTTCATCCTATGTCAATTTGAAACTGAAGATGCGATTACCGTCTACGAGTATGGTCGCTCATCGGGGTGTTTGTGGGTGTGGTGAAATTCGAATGGAAAAGGAAAAAACAGAAAAAACTTGTAAACAGTATAAAATTTTATTGATGTGTGTGTTCTTAAAAAAAGAAAAGAAAAAAACGAACATTATTTAACATTACTTAACTTTTTTTAACATTATTTAACTTTCTGATGTGTGTTCTTCGAAAAAACAAAACAAAAAACAAACGAAATTTTTGAACATTATAGAATTTTCTGATATGTCCTTTGAAAAGAAAAGAAAAAAAAAACGAACCTTTTGAACATTATAGAAACTTTCTTGATGTGTGTGTTCTTTGAAAAGAAAAGAAAAATGAACTTTTCAGACAATAGAGAACTTTCTCTGACTTTGTTTTAAAAAAGCAATAAAGGAAAAAATAACAAGAAAAAAATAATAGCAAAAAAAGAGTAGGTCCTTTTTCATTTTTCTTTCCTTGCGTTATTATTATTTTTTAGTTTAAGGTTTTTCTTCAGGATAACATAAAATAAATCGAAGCCACAAAGTTGATAACAAACTCAATAAATAAATAAATAAAAACTGCCAAAGGATAACAGAAGCAAAACACTCCTTTAGTTGGAAAATAAATTCTCTTATGGTTATAAATTATGTAATTACACGTTTCAGAGGTTTGGTCATTCCTCAGCCGTAAATTCTGACATCTTGACAAGGAATTTTTTTTTTAAATTGTTTTTTTTTAATAAAAGAAACTACAAAAGGAAATAAGGACCAAGTGCAGACTGGCTAAAGAGGAATGCCTCAACAACAAAGGTGCCAAGTAGAGAGATTGAGCAAGACTAATAAAGGATATATATGCATAAAGAAATAAGGAAACTGACAGGAAAAATAATATGCTCCTCAACAGGATGTATAAAATTTAAGGATGGAACGATCATATTAGAGAAAGGAAATATTCCCGTGATGGAAAGAATATACAAAAGACCTCTTTCACGACAAGAGAGAGCGATCGACAGTAAAAAAAAAAAAAAAAAAAAAAAAAGATGCTGACGAACCGAAAATATTCAAATCCGAAGTGAAAGCTGCAATGGCCAAACTGAATAGGAACAAAGCAGCTTTACCAGGCGGGCATTGTAATAGAGATGATGACAGCCTTATAAGATTTCGGCACAGAGAAAATTACGGATATAATATATGAAATCTACAACAGTGTAGTAATACCAGATGGCCTAAGCAGATCATTCTTCATAGCCCTGTCTAAGAAGCCTGGCGTAAACGAATGCGAACTCTACCGAACAATCAGTTTAATGAGCCACAAAACAAAACTCATTGTACGAATCATGATGAATAGAGTGCGATGCAGAACCAGGCTGGAGATAGGACAACAACAGCGTGGTTTCGTCAAGGACACCGGAACAAGGAATGCGATATTTATGCTTAGGATACTATCAGAAAGGGAGATACAAATAAAAAAAAACAAAAAACACGTCTACCTATGTTTTGTATACTATGACAATGTAACACTGTAAGTGTTCTTTATGCACCCACGTTGAAATAGTATCGACGGACCATGGATCCGAACCCGGGAATAGATAGTTGAAGACTATTTCAGTATGCGTACATTTTTCTTTTTCTTGGGAAGAGGTAAGAAAGAGAAAAATAGAGGAATAGGCGCTGGGTGTGGCTGAGAGAGAGAGAGAGAGAGAGAGAGAGAGAGAGAGAGAGAGAGAGAGAGAGAGAGAGAGAAATGGTACTTAACGCTGGCATGGGTATGTACAAAATCAACAGGTGCGGCTAACTTAAGGCCAGTTAACGCACGCAACACATATACGCAAGCCTGAAACTTGAGAGCGCTGGTGCGGGAAGTTACACCAAGGCGTTCGACAAAGTACGCCACAAAAAATTGATAGAAATGCTCAGCAACCTCGACATATTTGGGAAAGACATAAGATTAATCAAGAACCTCTACTGGCAGCAAACCGCCTGTATATACTCCGATGTATATACTCCTCCCTAGAGTTTCGAATAGGAATAGAGGTTTATCCCTTGTTTTTTGTTTATGATTCGGTTTCCGGTTCTTTTTACTGTCTACTTCAACTCTATACTCCAAACCTCTCCGACTGAACTGAGAAATTTTCTTAACTTAGTAAGTAGGTATGTCATTGAAATCGCTAAAAAAAGAGTATCAGCCAGTTAAGTGCCATACGTGAATCACGCTTGGGCGATCATGTCTCGAAAGAGACATGACTGACTGGGCAGAAGATTATCCCGCAGTAGGTTGCCATTGCTTTCTACGGTAGACTAGTTGCCGACCAAGGCTATAGAACCCAATCTGTCCTGCTATTTAACCCATAACTGGAAGGAAGAGACGGATTAATACCTTTCCCAAGGGTATTTGCGCGTAAGTGAATACAATGGATTCAGCTGGAATTCGAACTCGGCTCCCCGGCTTCTCGTTCCGAGACGATATCCACTGTACCACAAAAGAGTATAGTATGAATAAAAACGTTCCTAAACTTAATAAAAACAAACTTTTTCCATCAAAATGTTTATAGTATTATTAAGAGGAAAGATCAAAGTAATTTTTAATTAATTTAAAAAAATTTTGAATCCCTTCTATGTTTGAAATTTTGGCAGAAAATCTTGTTTTGATTTGAGTTAGCGTGTAACCAAAACGTTTACGACAGTTTACAATGGAAAACGTAATGATGACATCACCCATTTTTTCCCCGGTGACAAACATTAATTTGGAAATTCTCGCAAAAATCAAATAATTGTCGGATTTTAATGAAACCTTCAATACTCATTCACAAATGAACGAAATTATTGTTGAAATTATTATTCCTTAAAAATCTTAATAAAAAATTATATTTTATTACCTCTTTTACCCCCACTCCACGTAATTTTTAAAGTGTTGCGGTCTATAATTTTGATAGTTAACGCAGGACTCATTGGAGAACATAAATTATCTATTTTTTTCTTATTTTGCTTCTGTATCCGAAAATCTGCTCCAAAGAGTAAAATAAAAAATGCAATAAAACTCTAATATTATTCAATTTGATAAGCTTTTAATTGTTTGAATAAATAAGAAAAATTAAGGACATTATAGTCTGAAGAGAAAAAAGAGTTTAGATTACGAATGAAATTTTAAAAGAATTGTTTTCATTTTTTTTTGTTATAATAATTTATAAAGCTTCAAAAATATTTTTAAAATCTTCAAAGAACTGTTGCGTTTAGATTTTTTTGTTAAGAATTGGTGATTATATTGTCTATCGAAAATTGAAAAGTTTACTAAAAATCGTTTTGCCTCCATATTTTTAAAATAATTTAATTTTTTTTGTACATTTGAAGTTTTTTTGTATGGTAACTTCTATGTGCAAATTAATAGGTCAGAGTTTCCTCCCTTACCCGAAAAAATTGTACAATTTTGTTACTTATAAACGCCATACATTTTATCTCTACTCAAGAATCTGTCAACAAATTCTTGATCTACGGCGAGAACAGGTCACAAAGTTCAAATCTGTGAGTAAGAAATAGATTCATTCTAAACTTCACGCTTTAAATAAGTAATACTTTTGTAAATCAGATTCGTTTAACATAAAATTTGCTAATTTCTCAAAAAATAATATGTCAGAGATGTATATTTTATTTTTGCAAGATTTTTAAAACCGAGAATTAATTTTTGTTTACAAATGTGTCGATCGCTCAAAAATGGCCGCAGAATTCAAAAATTGAAAAAATTCTCAAACTTTTATATTTCAATCATTATAATTTCTGCTTGAAATAAACCAGAGAGTATTTTGCTTACTGGAAATCATAAATTTAATAATTTAGCTTTCAATTAAAACTAAAATCAAATTTTAAAGAAAATCTTTTCATTTTTAAAAATTCAGTTTAAGATGAATTGACTTACCTATATTAACTAATCAAATCTTGACCTCTTAGTCTAAAGTTAGCTGTTATCTTTTCTGCACAACATCAAGGACTTCACTTCTTATCGTGTTTTAAGCTAATACAACATGACACAGTAACCCACTACCTTGAGTGTCCCTTGAACTTTGTATTGGGCGAACATTAAAAAAAGTACTGATTTTATTGAGAGGATATTGACTTGTATAATAAAATATACATCGTCAAAGTTACATGTTTGAATCTTTACCTGCATTACAAATCTCTGGTTAAATCTATTTGTATATGTATTTGTATATGTCATGTTTTTTTTTCACTCCTCATCGTTTTCCTTTTCCTGTATTTCCGTCTGCATCTAAATCTATCGAAATCATATAAAATCCCTGGCATTTCCGCTGCATCTGTAGTTTGCAATCGTCGTAGTTGGATTAGTACATTTTGTTCTCGACCTAATCTACCTAGGTGGCGGGTATTGTAACAATTTTGCTGTACATGTCGGGGGTTGGGTCTGTTGTTTCGAGATGAAAGGTGTGATTTCAATTGCTGACTTACAAAACTGGCCCTTAGGAAATCGGTTGGTCATAGTGCATTTTCCTCTTCTTTCAAGCTGTCAGTACATTGCATTATTGTAAAATATCGATTACTCGCAGTGTGTGTGTGTGTGTGTGTGTGTGTGTGTGTGTGTGTGTGTGTGTGTGTGTGTGTGTACTCACTTGTTTTCGTAGCATGTGCAATTAATGTTTGCGAGTTAGTGGGAGTGGTGTCCGTTGTTTGCCTTTATTTATTTATTTATTTATTTATTTTTTACTGTAACAAAATGTTGACAGCACTTTAAGAAATGGGTGAGATGCACTATTACAGTATGAACACACTTTATCGGTCAGAATGACCCGACAGTGTGTACTATAAATCCCGTCTGTCAGGCGCAGCCATTCACAGCCGATAAAGTGAAATCGTCCACTAATTGGGCGGTGGTTGATATCCAAACGACTGGAATCCATCTCGAGGAAATAAAGAAACTCGGTTATCACAATCGAGGTGAACTTAAAGAAGTGAGAGAGAAAGGCGGAGGTGATAGTGGGGACAGAAGTTAAAATAGGTTGGCTTCTAATAAAGGGAGGAGTTTACAATATGTTTGTTAGTTATAGGTGCGTCATTTTTAGATTATATGTTTGGGTGAAAATGTGTATGATAATCATGGGTGTATTTATTTGTGGATGTTTGAGTTTGTTATTTTGTAACGAGATTCGCTGTCTCATTAACATATCAGCGTCTGCCCGTTTTTCTGACTTTCAGGGAGTTGTCAATATTTTTCTCTCACACACTAAATATTTAATCATTTCTCGGTCACGAGCACTCCCTGATGCACCTATCTTAGTAATGAGATATTCCACTTTTCATGAAGGCATTATGCGACGACATCATCTAAACATACCGCGAGTTAAAAACAGAGCAGAGTATTTCATTATAAAATAGGGATATCAAGTTGTTACTACATAGCTCTTTATTATTTTGTGTTAATTTTTTTGTGGGGGGATATTCTTACTTTCAGTGAACTAAATTAAATGCTATATATTTGCAACAGTAGAGTTAATATCCATATAATATTGGACTAATCATGCAGAAAATTTTGCCAATGTTGTGGAGGCTGAATGGGTAATCTGGAAGACATAACTTTGTTCTTGTTACTATTGTAGAGGTTAATTCCTTCTCCGCCTCAGTAAACGTAAATTCAAGTAAAAAGAATATACTGAGCATAGGTAATAAATACATAATTTATTTTATATATACAAGACTAGTAACTTTTATCTGATAATGTGGTGAATACGAAATAAAAATAATTCTTTATATTTTTTGGTAATAGAAAAAAAGATTGGCTCTGTATTGAAGAAAAAATACCAAGGCAAATTTCGCAAGCCTGTGTGAAATATATTCTAACCAATGAAAAGAGAGCGATTTACAAGCTCATATATTTATGTATGATTTATTTTATATATACATGACTAGTAACTTTTATCTGTTGCTAATGTTAACGCAACAGGAAGAGAGAATGGTGAAATTTGAAGTGAAATAGACATCGCTGATAGTGTGGTGTATACGAAATAAAAATAACACTTTATAACTATTT
This sequence comes from Ascarosepion bandense, assembly GCA_037127315.1. Lineage (NCBI taxonomy): Eukaryota > Metazoa > Mollusca > Cephalopoda > Sepiida > Sepiidae > Ascarosepion > Ascarosepion bandense. Next base: position 331,114 of record JBBBDQ010001212.1, read on the forward strand.
ATTTTTTACCAATAGAAAAAAAGATTAGCTCCGAAATGAAAAAAAAAAAGACCAAGGCAAGTTTCGCGAGTCTGTGTGAAATATATTCTAACGAGTGAAAAGGGAGCGATTTACAAACTGAGAAAAAGTAACAAGCTGTTGTCAACGGATACGCACCCTCTCACATTCTCTCTCGTGCTGCTTTCTTTTTTCTTTCTTTCTCTCTTTCTTCCTCTTCATCTACTCGCCGCCCACAACAGAAAGAGGGGAACAAAGATGTCACAACTACTGTTGATACACAAACATAGATTTATCTTTTTCTACACAAACCACATTTCGCTAAAACAATCGAACTCTGAATTTTTAAACTTCATACTATTCTAACTTTCAGAAGTTTTTCCATAATGTTTTTACTTGTTTGGATCCGATTTTGCTTTCATAATTTGGGTTTACTGATGAGCAGTTTGCAAAGAATTGACTAAACCAAAATTGTATACTTAATAAAGCACATAAGTAAATATAAAATCAAGATTCTTGATGCTGAATACAGAAATCAGGTAAAACTCTATACTCAACTAGAAAAGCAGCAATTGAATAGAATAAGCTCGAGAATCGATAAAATATCTACAATATGAAGTTCGACTGGAAAGTTCGAAGGCTGATCGATATATAAATGCATGTAGACATACCAGATGGTAGACTAAAAGACCTTGCAAGTATACCAGCTACTGTATTCTGGAGCAATTTCATGTCCTTTAGTCTACCAATTGGCGCGTTTACTTACATTTATATCTTGGTCAACCTATTAACTTTTCACCAGACCCTCGTACACGCATACATTGTGAGTAGTTTAGTTACTAAGAAATCTAGGCTGCTTATATATATATATATATATATATATGTGTGTGTGTGTGTGTGTGTGTGTGTGTGTGTGTGTGTACCATAAATATTTATGGTACACACACACACGCACACACATATAATGTATGTGTAATATATATATATATATATATATATATATATATATATTTGTGTGTGTGTGTGTGTTTGTGTGTGTGTGTGTGTGTGTGTGTAATATATACGTGTGTAATGCACATATGTGGAATATGTATATGTAATATATATTTGAAATATGCATACATATGTGCAATATATGTATATTTTTTAATCGTATCGCCCCAAGTAAGGCGGTAACGCCACAGATGTGCAGGGGGCTGCACAAGAGTAAAAAAAAAAATTAGATAGGAGGAGAGTAAAGAGAAAGACGAACCAGTTAAGGATGGGAATAGAGGTGTGATGACATTTGCAAAGGTCGAGAGAAAGGAAAAGATATACAGCGTGGACAGTGCGAGAAAAGAAGCTGAAGAAGTAGAATTGTCGTCTGCATTTGGTTGATCTAACTGTGAATGGGTCAGACCCAGTTGTCAGTTTGGTTGCACGAGTAAACACCTGTTGCAGGGGCATCAGTGACTTAAGTTCATTGGAGCAGAACCCATGAAAGTATTTATAGAAGCCACATCCCGTCGGTATTGAAGTGGCTGAAGTCGAGCCGCCAAGTCGGTACCTATCACGTTACTGATTCTTCTTTGGAGCCTGTCAAGAACACTGAGATGAGCAGCGGGTGCGCCTGACCATATGTGACAGCAGTACTCCATGCACGGACGGATGACTGAGTTGTATTTTTTAAAATTTTTTTATAAGCGTTTCACCCGAGCAAGGCATGTCACTGCGCAAGGATGATTAAATATAGGAAATATCAGAGGGTGGGTGATAGGCGAGTAAGGATACCGAGAATGAGAGTTGGGTAGATGAGAGTGTTCTGAGAATAATTTGGAGTTAGTGTTATAGGAGGTGTCTATTGACTTTACATTTAAACACCTGGAGATTGTAGCTGTCGGGAAAGCAGACTTGTGGAAGGGAATTCCACAGGCGGGAAGCGCGAGAAAAGAAGCTGTTGGAGTAGAATTTACGGTTACATCTTATCTGTTTAACTGTAAAAAGGTGGGACCTAGTTGCTAATCTAGTATCTCGTGTAAATTCGTGCTTAGGCGGCACCAGTGATCTAAGTTCATCGGAGCAGAAGCCATGAAAGTACTTGTAGAAGAGGATCACGCCGGTGAGAGAGTGGTTGCAGCTGGTCTGCCAAGTCAATATCAACCACGTTACAGATTCTCCTTTGTATTTTGTCAAGAGGCCCAAGGAGAGCAGCAGGGGCACCTGACCAGATATGGCAGCAGTATTCAATACACGGGCGGATGGTAGATTTGTATATGTGCAGGATAGATTCAGGCGGGAAAACTTCCGGGCCCTGCACAGAGAGCCGACTTTCATAGCGGCAGATTTGGCAATGGATTCGATATAGTCATTCCATTTGAGGTCCGCCGAAATTGTAAGGCCAAGGATGCGTAGTGTTTTACTCACTGGGAGGCTAGCCTGTCCCATGCTAATGGGAGGTAGATGCGATTGTCTATGGTGGTTAGTTGATAACAGCTTCGTTTTAGAAGCATTGAAATTTACTAGCCATTTCCTACCCCAGGCCACTACAGATTGGAGGTCCTTTTCAAGCTCGGCAGCGAGGTTTGCTTTGTCGCCCACACCTGGTTTTTGGTCGAGGCGAGAGTAGATTGTCATCGGCGTACATGCCTACTTGGGATCTAATGGCGTCAGGGAGATCAGTAATGTACATCAGAAAGAGCGTGGGACCTAGGATAGAACCTTGAGGGACGCCCGCGGTCGTATGGTAGTTTTGGGAGGCATGCCCATTTAATACTACCTTCAATGTGCGGTTAGAGAGGAATGACTGGATGAGGTCAAACAGATGTCCAGTTATCCCGTAGCTCCGCAGTTTGCATAAGAGGCCAACGTGCCAGACACTGTCGAACGCTTTGGAGATATCCAAGGCAACGGTTCGGGCTTCGACATTCTTGTTAAGTGCCCGGTATATGTACTCGGTTGGTAGGATGGATTCAGGCGGAAAAAAACATTCTGGCCCGACATAGTGACCCAACTTCCCAGCAGTGGATTTAGCTATTGACTCAATTTAATGGTTCCACTTGAGATCGGAAGAGAGGGTTAGGCCGAGGAGGCGCAGTGTATTGCTCTCAGGGAAACTCGCTTGGTTCATGCTTATGGGAGGCAGGAGAGGTCGCCTGTGTTGATTGACAGACAGCAGCTTGGTCTTAGACGCATTGAAATTTACAAGCCACTTCTTATCCCATTCCTCCACAGCGTGTAGATCTCTCTCAAGATCAGCAGCGACGTTATGTTTGTCCGCCACGCCAGATTTCTTACTGATGCGGGAGTAAAGTGTGGTGTCATCTGCGTAGATGCTTACTTGGCACTTGATCACGTCTAGGAGGCCATTTATGAAAATAAGGAAGAGCGTCGAGCCTACGATAGAGCCCTGAGGGACACCAGCTTTTGTACGGTAGGATGTGGAGGCATGCCCATTCAAGATGACCTTCATTATGCGGTTATATAGAAACGATTGGATCAGATCAAGCAACCGTCCGGTCATATCGTAACCGCGTAGCTTGCATAGAAGGCCAGCGTTCCAAACCCTGCCAAAAGCCTTGGAGATGTCCAGGGCAACAGCACGAGCCTCACCGGACTCCTCGAGTCGGCCGTGTACCTGGCGAAGCGGAATAGTTTGTCTGAGAATAGTTTATGGGCAGTAAGATGTTGAATTATTTCAGCATTAATAATGGCCTCGAACACTTTCCCGAAAATTGGTAGAAGTGTGATAGGGCGATAGTTGGATGGGTCCGAGGGTTTACCCGAGTTCTTAAATACAGGAACGACAGAAGAGGATTTCCATCATGCAGGAAAACAGGAAGCAGAAATGCAGTAATTATAGAGTTTAGAGAGGACAGAGGAGAGTTCATTTCATAAGGACAATCACCGGGATTCCATCAACTCCGCTCGACTTATGGGGGTCGAGTTTTGATATTACCTTTGATACTAATGTCGGGGTAATAAATACATCGCTCAGTTTAGCCTCAGTTCTAATAAGGAAGTCGGGTTTGGGTACTCCAGATGAGTCAAATGTAGAGTTGGATGAGAATCTACGAGATTGTGTAATATATCGTTCATTCAGCAATGAATTATAACACTCTCAGCTATTGGGCGTGTAAAATGATAATATACACGCTAAAAAGAGTGCCTTCTTCTACCGAGAGCCCATAGCTCAGAGGTAGAATCGCCGACTGACGCCAATTCGGTCGGGTTTCCATCCTGGGTTAAAAGCAATCGGAGTCTAACCGTACTGATGAGCAGTGATACAGCGAGGCACTTATGTCTGCGTATGACTATATATTTATTATAATTTAGAACATGTTCAAATTACATTCTACTACAAAATGTACATTTTGTTTCGACATTGAAGAGACAATGTCTTATCAGGTAGTAAACGCTATTTTTTGAATTGAGATAGAAAATTCGTTTCCTTATATTGGTAAAATTTTGTGTGCGAGGTTAAGGGGGCTGAGAAAATGAGAAACCAGAATGTGGGATCGTAAAAAAAGACATTGAGGGAATAAATATGTAGGGTCCTCCGTGATGCTTGGTTAATTGGCCATGTGTCAAGCACGTCCGAAGTCCCCATAATTTAAATATCAGAAGGTTGAAGGTTGTATGTTGAAAGGATAAAATATTTCGTGTGTACATTAATGCAAAGATTTATTTACAGAATGAAAAAAGTGTAAGAAGAAAAATATAAGTGAAATTTTGTTAACTGAACACGATAATATATTTGTGAAAAGATAACGTTCATTGAGAAAATGTATGCTGTTTTGTAGTAAGATTGTTCGTAGAGGAATGTAGGTATTTAAAATGTCTGCATGAGTTTAGAGTTCATGCTTGTGTAGCAGCGGATTGTAAAGGTTTTTGTTCCTTCCTCTTTTTAGTAGGTCGTGACAGGTTGAGAGAAAGAGAAGGCAAAACAAATAAAGGAGTGGTACTTAACACGTGTGTCCATTTGGCTGTGTGCTGTCCTCCTTAGCGGCGTGGTGTGAAAATGAAGAAGAGGGCGTTGAAAGTGAGGGCGAATGAAACTGTGACGTACCCTGTGTCCGGGTTGGCGTGGAGTGAAAAAGATGAAAAGAAAATTGGCAGTGAGAGCGAGTCAGCTTGAAGTTTCTTCTTGACACAGTTTGATGCTCCAAGCTACTGGCTCCCTCTGACGGGCTGTCTGTGATCGGTCAGGGGACATCTTTAAATATTGAATTCTGGTCACGTGAGAGGATCCCAGAACGATTTCTTTTCTTTAGCTGTGAAAAAAACAAAACAAAAAAAAAACACTTTTGCTGACGTATTTTGAATTTCTCGATTTGTTAACCAATCATTGTTCAGAATATGATTTTTCACACTGGCTTGTGAATTTTCTTAGTTGATTTTTTCCCAATGTCGTGTGAATCCGATTTTGCGGGTGTGCAATTTATTTTTGTGTGTTCTTTTGTTGGTTGATGGATTATATAGGATTTGTATCCTTTAAATAACAAAAAGAAGAAAACGGGAGAGAAAGAGACATGACTTTTTTAGTTATCTTTCTTTAGGAACGTGCAGAACTAACAATATATTAAAAACGAAATATTTACACTGCCTTGCTACCGCGGTTTCAACCATATAGGTCTCATCAGGCGGTCATGTGATCTCATAAATTTTTTTTCAGTACATTAATTATATAAAAAATATACGAATGTTTTATTTATCCAAGCGCTTTCGGCTATACTTTTAGCCATTATTAAGAATAGATTTTATTTTGCTTTTAATTGAATATATAGATTGTATTATGTATGTATCTAGAGGTATAGAAGAGTTTTATTTACCAAACAAGGTCAGCACATCATAGTTGATAATATTCAGTGCTGGCTTTTTTTTTTTAAATAACAATATTTGTATTATTTTTAGCCGTTTTTTTTGCATGTGTATGATGCTTTTATATTTCTATTATGTTATCATATGATGAATATGTTATAGATAGAATTTGGTAGGTCTCCATATGCATTTCAATAAGAACTAGTTAAGATATGGTCAGAGAGATGTAACATGGATTTTCTTGTTAAACTTGTAGTAGTATATACAAAGTAATTATTTATGAATTTGAATGTTTCAAGACCACAGATCTTTAAAAGACATTTAAAGAATTCGTAAATAATATTGGTTCTCTGTAATTTAGATTTACTGCTGAATTACTATTTTTGACAATAAGGCTAGCAGTTTTATATTTTTTTGTAACAGATAATTAATTTACTTTTTGTTTTGTTTTGTTTTGTTTTCAACTGGAGTTGTGTATTTCTTTATAACGTTTCTAAGTGAAGATTCATCTTGCTTATAGTTAGTACTAGCATTGTGGTGATACCGACCGAGCAAAAGCGATGAACCGGATGTTGGCTCTCTCACAACAAAAAGGCAAATGAATAAAACTCGTCGTGCGCATCCGAGTTTGCACAAATGTTCCGGTTGAAAAATAAAAATTAATCAAATATCAAATTTCCATTTCGCGAGCCTACGCGAATTTTATTTACCAGCCAATGGGAAGCCCGGAATCAAATACAAGCGTGAAATTCAAAACGAGCTGTTTTGATCCAAAAAGTAGATATAAAAAGCGGAGACACAAAGCATCGTCAGACAGAAAGACAGAAGGACTCACAGGCTAGAGTAACCAGTGCCTCCCCTTGACTTAGGTCGAGCGGCTACTATGCTGGACTCTTTCCTTCTCTCTGTCTCAAAAGCACTTATTGCCCTCAGGAGTAACCTCTTCAAAGACATTCCACACAAACCAACTTATTGACTTACTGACCTTAGAAGTGGCAACTTCAAAATGAACATTCATCACATTCCTAAGCCTTTTATCTTTTTCAGCATTACATTTTCCATGAACATTCTAACCTCTGTTGGACCTTTATTTCAAGTATTGCTTTAATTGTAAAACATTAATTGAAATGTGTATATATAAATGTTATTTTATGCCCAAATTGCCTTTCTTGATTTTATAATAATTTTATGATTTTATAATCATTTTATTTTATAGTGGGCTATCTTTCACAAGGCCAAATTCCGTTAACCTGCAACGGTATACAATTACCCTTGACTAGACGGAATCCTACTACAACTAGAAAAAGAATAAATAAGATAAGATACTCACTATAGCATTATAGCCCGGTGTTGCCTGTGCAGCTCAAAACATTTTACTAGGAGAAGATGTCACTTTTTTTTTTTTTTAAATATTTCTTTTGTTTCAAAATTACGGGGAAAAATATTCACATTTTTTGTTGACCAAATGAATTTTTAAAACGTCGGAATAAAAATTAAATATAAAGGCTCATTTTTTTTTAATAAAAAATATTTTAGTCACGTTTGACACGTGTGATTTGATTTCTGTGACGTAATTTAACAACCATCTTAGATCTTAGATGTTTTACGGAGCAAATGTAAACAGTCGGCTCCATTGGCCAAAAATTGCGAAAGGGAAAATTGCTGAACTTAAACTCAAAAGGTATGTGTTGATCTGGCTTCCATGTAGATATGTGTTCCTAGAAATTTTGAATTTCGTAGCTTAAAAAGTGTAGGCGTGCATAGGGAACAGTCACACACAGACTCACAGATTGCCTTTTATATATATATATATAGATGATTCTTTATTTTTGTAGAAAATGTTAATGTTATTGTTTTTTTTTTGTATGTTCGGTGTTGCTATTGGTTACATTAGAAAAAAAAGTCTAATATGGTGATTCTAAAGGTTCTAATATGGTAGTCCGTTATTAACGAGCGTTTGTTTCACGTTATTTTTTTAATTATTATTTTTTTTATTCCGTGACTCATTAGTGTCGTAGGGGTACCACATGTACTGCAACCGCCGTAGGGGTAGTGTTTTTTTTTTTTTTTTTTTTTTTTTAGGCAGGACATCCTGACGCAGTTTAACCCTCTTTCTCTCTGTTTTCATTCTCCTAGACTGGTTGCCACCCAAATCTGTAGAACCCAGTTTGTCCTGCTATTTACCCAATAAATATTTGGGGAAGAGATGGAGTCATACCTTTCTCAAGGGTATTAGCACATAAGTGAATGTAATGGATTTGACTGGAATTCGAACTCGGCTCTCCGGTTCTTCAATCCGAGCCGCTATCCATTACTCTACCGGTATTCCTTTAAATAACGCGGGAAAGAGGATGGATTCTCGTACCTTTTCATAAGAAAATTTTAAATAACATCTATTTTATATCTAAGAGAATATTGACTAGCAAAATTAAGATGACAAGAGTTTTTATATGCTGAAGAAGTGAATATATTATTACTAGACCCCACAAGAACATCCAAGAATGGGAGTTTATTTATTTATTTTTTTTGGGCTAAGGCTAACTTAAAGAAATGAACGCTCTCATTCAAAACAACACCAAAATAAATAACAGTCAAAGCATATGTAATAAATAACACTAGAGACAAAACCCACTTGAAAATGGCTATAGAAATATTCGGAAGCGCTTAAGGTAATAAAAACTACAGAAAAGTTTTGTACTTCCTTACCTCTACAAAATGTAAAACGTAAGGATACTGAAAAACTTAATGAAAAATCAATTAAATCTTTTTTGTCGGCCGTATTTAATGAAAAAAATGTCGAAAAAAAATGCTGCCCAAATATACATTAATATATATATATACTGTTGGATTTCGTAAAATCTGATGGCACAGAAAATCTCATGAGACAATAAAAAAGTATATAAATTTATTCATTCACCAACAAAAAATATTTTTATAAGACAGTTGGTTCACTAAATTTTACCATGTGCGGACGTCTTTCAAAACAAATTGGATACAATCTCTCATTTATTAAGCAATCAGGAGTTTAAAAAAAAAAAGAAATTGATCTGATTCTATTAACACCTTTTACAAACATAAATAGCCTGAAGTTTCATCGCTAGGCAGAGAGATTTCATCTTGCTATTGGAAACTATGAAAAAGAGACATGTATTTTCTCATTCTCTCACTTTATCTTTTTTTTATTACAGTCATTAGTTCTCTTTCTTTTATTTTTACTCGTGTAAACTAGTCTACCGCAGAAAGTAATGGCAACCTACTGCGGGAAAATCTTCTTCTCAGTCAGTCATGCTTCACCCAGTCATGATCGCCTAAGCGTGTATCACGCATTAACTGACTGTCGGCAAAGAAAGAAAGATCAAAGAGAGCACTTCCGTTCTTCTCGCTTACTTATAACTTACTACAAAAACACACACAGTGAAGCAGAGACGTATTTTTATTTTACAAATCCATGTCAAACCATTTCATCTTACTTTAAAAAGATGAACTCTATAAACACAGGTTCAAAAGAAAAAAAATTATTTAGAACTTTCTAATATAAATATTATTTCAAAACGAGAAAATTGATGTGAATTAACATATTCAGAATCCAGTGTAGTAGGAGAATAAATTTTGAGCGCCCTGTGCACCAAGGTTTTAATAAGACTAATTTTCCTTGAAACGCACACCAATTCATATATAGACCGTAAAGGTGGGTTTATAATGAATACCCGTAAGGAAACCCCCTCTAATACGCTCAACAACAACGTCCAAAAAAGGCAAACGATTATCCTTCTCCACTTTCATAGTGAAGGATAAAGCCTTGTGTAAGAAGTTAGACCTATTGAAAAGATTTACAGCCTCACGTTCATTAGAAAAGTATCAAAAGTGTCATGAACGTACCTAAAACAAAAAACAAAACAAAAAAAAGACACTTTGCCAAAGAGCAACGACTCGTAGTAGCCCACAAAAATATCAATCAACGCAGGGCCAAGGGAACTACTCATCTGGACCCCATACACTTGGCAATACATGACATTTTCAAATCTAAACTCCACAGAACTAGTACAAAGTGTCATAAGTTCGACAAATACATCCCTATGAAAAGGAGATGGAGTAATGTTACCCTCATACAACGAGTCGGCACAAAATATCAACAGTCTCCTTTAATGGTACGTTTGTAAAAAAAACTGAACACAACAAATCAGCACATAAAATCAGTATCAGTATGGCCTGTAAACGTTCAACAAACGAGAACCAGTCAGGTAGACAATATTTAGTATAAAAGGTTCGAACCGGATGTATGACATGCAAAAGCCGTTGAGCCAAAGAATGCTGGGATGAACTAATCATTGATAGTATGGGTATCAATGGGACGTCCTTCTTAAGAATTTTTGGAAGACCATAAAGCCTCGGTCTAAGAGAACCAGAGGATCTACTCATATCATGGATTTCCTTAGAAAAGTAACCTTTTTGTAAACAAGCATAACAGACGTTTCTGGATTTTGATTTCATTTCTATATGTGTTATCACAAGTTTTTACGGGACCAATTTTTTGAAATTTTTAGGGTCATTCAAAATAACCAACATCTTTTGAACGTAGTCTACTCAATCAAATAAAATAACATCAGTGTTAGGTCTATGTGAGGTTTGGAGATTGTCCATAGGGTTACCTTATTGTGACTGGTGTTACATTATCAAGATCTTTGTTTATTTGTTCTAGTGCTTCGTTAATTCGAAGTCCAAGGGAAGAGATTGCTGCTGGTTAATTTCTATACAACTGGATATACTGAGGTTCATATGTTTTTGGTGTCCTATTTTGTTTGGGTTGGATTTTAATTTTAGTGCATGGTAGGGGATAACTTTTCTCATCTCAGAGATATAGTTAGTTCATTGGATTCTATATAGGGACTGCATGGGATGATGCAAGACTTAATCTCAGTCCTTGGGTTTGTATGGTTTGTAGTTTTTTAAAGATAGAATTTGTGTGTCACTGTAAATAATGGATAGGCTATTTTGATCTGATATGTCACCTATATATTCTGAGCATTACTTTTTAGTTGGCGCCCCAATACAGTTTTGATATTACTTTTAGAAGCTTCAAAACCTTTTGACACTTTTGTTTTAAGTAATCGGTCGGCGCCTTGAAATTAAGTTTTCTATCAAGTATGATTCCTAGATATTTTATTTGTTGGATTATAGAAATTAAATATCCATTTAATTTTAATTCTGGATCGAGGTGGTAGGTTCGTTTTTTTGCAGAAATTCACACAAATAGTGTTTGTTTTGGAGAAACGGAATCCATTTTCATTTGTCCATTTTTCTATCTTGTTCAACCATGCTTGTACATATCTTTCAAGGGAAGGCATGTTTGGTGATGAGTACAATATTGAGAGATCATCTACACACAGGGAATTTTCAATTCCTGTATTAATAGTTTTGATAATACTATTTATTTTGAGAATAAATAATATAACTGATAAAATACTACATTGAGGTACTTCTGCTTTCTGCTTCTGTGTGTCTGAGATTGTGTGTTCAATTTCGTAATTTGAATATTCGGTTTGATAGAAAGTTTTGAATGAATATACCCATTCTTCCTTTTATTTCTTTCTTGTGCATGTCTTTTAGGGTACCATAATTTCATGTAGTATTATAGGCTCTTTCAAGATCAAAGAATATTGATACCACATGATGACTTCGAACAAAGCTATCACGAATAAAGGATACAAGACGTACAAGGTGATCTTTGGTTCCTTGGTTTTTCCGGAATCCACTTTAGGAGTTAGATTAGAGGTTGTTTCTCTTCAGGTACGATCGTCTTGCAAATGCAACTTGTTAGTGTAATGGGCCGTTAGTTGTTGGGGTGGAATGGTCTTTGCCAGTTTTAGGAATTGGAACGATGTCAGACTCCAGCCACAATTTTGGAAATTTGTTTTAAAACCATATATCATTGAAGATCTGGAAAAGAATTAAGAGATACTTTTCTGGCATGTGTTTTAAAAATTGGCAATGGATTTTATCTGGACCAGTTGCAGAGTTTTAGTTTTGTTTATGGCATCTTTTAGTTCTGTCATAGTAAAAAGAATATTATATTCTTTAATGTTTGATGTGAATGTAAATTTTTCTTGTTCTTGTTTTTATACTTTTGAAATTTGGAAGTGTACTGATTTGTTGGGGAATTTCGCTGAAATGCTGTTGCTATTAGGTTAGCTATTTCTTTTTTTTGCCAGTGCACTTATTTCCATTTATTTTGTTTAAGTGGATTGTTACAGCTGGTAATGTTTTTCAGTTAATTTTCCTTTTAGTTTAGCTGGTAATGTTTTTCAGCTAATTTTCCATCTTTATCTATTAGGGTTTTGTTGTTTAGTCTGGAAACGTAGTTCTGAGAATATCATCTTAAAGATTTTTAGAAATTATGCAGGGCGCGTTTGCTCGATCTTGTTTATAGTTTTGTAGGTTGATTGTAAGAATATTTTTCTTGGGTTTTACCGCTTCTATGCATTCTGCAGTAAACCAGAGTTTTCATTTTGTATATGGCTTAAAAGATTTAGCCATTGTTTGCCTTACTATTTGTGTTTGTAAAAGAGACTATTGGTTCCGGTTTAATTGAGAATTTCCATGTTGATTTGGCATAAGCAGAGTTCATTGAATTTTAGCCAGTTAGCTTTGTATAGTTGCAATTTTGGATTCCTTTCTTTTAGCATAGGCTTTCTTATATTTAAGAAAATAGGTGAATGGTCACTACCACACTGGTCAGAATGAACTTTCTGTTAGAAGTTCATAAAAATTGATGGGGAGCATATGTTTAGGTCGATAGTTGATGTTGATCCGGTACCTGGAGGTAGGTATATGTGCATTTGGCTATTAAAGATACATAGATCAAATGATTCTAGGAGAGATTCTACAACTTTTCCAGTTTGGTTGGTGTACTTACAGCCCCATATTTTGCTCTGTGCATCAACATCTCCCATTAGAAGAAAGGGGGTGGGAAGTTGGCCAATTAGCCTTTCTATTTAAGTCTTATTCAATCTGTGTTTTGTTTTGAGGAATATAAATTGAACATATGGTTATTGTTCGATGAATTGAAGCATTTATTACCATGGTCTGAAGATGTGTGTAGTTTTTCATGGGTGTTGATTTCTTAATCAATATTGAAGTACCCACACTTAGCCTATTCTCTATTGTTGATACATTTATTGTGTGAGAAGTTTCATATCATTTAAAGGGGATATTATCAGCTTCGTTAAGAAAGGTCTCTTGCAAGCAGTTATATTTGGATTGAAATCTTAAGGAGTTGTTTGGTTTCCTCATAGTTTGGTTTAACACCTCTACAGTTCCATCGCATGTTGCTCGTGTTCCGTTTGTCCATTTGAGTGGTAATTCTTTTATTTTAATGAGTGGATCTTAAGAATGACTATGTTTTTGGTTTTTGGTTATCTATTTCCATTTATGCCACACTTCTATTCTGTTTATTTTGTTTGTGAACTTTTTCTTTGATGAGAATTTGGATGTTCTTGATTATTTGTGTTCTTTTCTTTTTATTCGGATTATCTTTTTGTGGGCTGTCATCCTGTTTTGTTGATTTGATTTCTGTTTCTTCTGTTTTCTATTTCGATTTTGTTTTGTATTCAAATTTGGTTTTTGTTCTGTCAGTTTTCTGTTTGAGGAATTTTTAATTTGAGAAGTTTTGAATGTTTTGTTGTTTAGAGGTTGTTGACAGCGAATTTTTTGTTGGATTTACATTGTTTGGGGATAGTTTTGGTTCAGCGGTATGGGTTGTTTCCAAGTTTACAATTGGTTTTAATATTTTCAATGTTTTTTAATTCTTGAATTAAAAATTTATTTCCTGTGTTTCATGCAATTTGTTTGATATTAGATTTTTATAGGTATAGCTTGATGTTGCTTGGGAAATTTTTGTATATGATCATGTAGTTTGTTTTGATAATTTTCCATTCTTCTGAGTAGGGAATGTTTTTGGTGGGTTCAATTTTTAATATATCTTTTCACTTTTTCCAGGTTTCACAGTCTCTGGATGTTGTTCTATGATTTTGTTTACAATTAGAGCATTTGGTTTCAATTTTGGATCTTTGTGTGGCTAGGATCATTCTCCCCACATTTTCTATATACCGACTTCCATGTACGTTTATTCTTACTCTGTTTATATCTTAGGCAATTGAACCCTCTTAATGTGTTTCAAATATATGTTACTATTTTGGAAACTGTATACCCAATTTTTATTTCTCATGATAGTTCTGGTGCATCAAAAGTAATGATACAAGTGTCGGAAGCTATAATTATACTTAAAAAAAAAAATAGATATTCTTTCTATATCTGTAAACATTGTTTTTTATATAGTTATTATTCATAATTTCCTTCAGTGTGCACAGTGAAAGTTCAGTACTTCTTACCACGTCTCTGGAGGAGTTAAAAATTGATCTGAGTAGACTTTTATCTTTATATCAAGAAATCTGGCCATCCTTAGAAGTTCAGCGTCATGTTTGACTTTGATTACTATTACTATTATTACTATTATTACTAAGAAACTTTTTTCGTAGTTATTCGAGATGATAAGATTTTTTCTATTACTTCGCGAGTAAGTGTGAAAAATCTAGATTACAATAAAAGGACTTCATCAGCATCAGTCATCATTTCTCTTATTCAATTTTATTTTTTACTTGGGTAAGTTAGTAACATTTGTAGTGGAACAGTGATACAATGTACTAAAAAAACACCTACTTTAAAAGTAAACTAGTTTTAAACACATTGTTAACTTTGTATTTCAAGAAAAAGTTGAATTCTTTGAAATGTAATGTTTATTATAACTTTTCACGAATATAAAATGCTTTATCATTAACATACATACACGCTCGTCAAAATAAAAATGTTACTTACCATAAGCAGGGTTGCTGACGGTATAATGAAAAAAAAAAAAACATAAATAAAAAACCGGAGTTTCAGTACATTGTAGATTGAAAAATCATGTGATTATTTTTTTATTTACAACGATGTTAGTTGTGATATCAAGTGACAGAATCAAATTAAAGCAAGCGATTTAGCCTGCCCAATGCACCAAACAGTTCCAATCATTAAATCGTAATATTTAATTTTTAATGATGTGTCTAAGCCCCCGATTGAATAAAACAAAATACTTCATGAACTTTATTTCATTGTTTAATATTTTAATTTTATTTGTAATTAGACTTTTAAGAAATGAACTGCTTAAGACTGACTATTTCTGGTAGACTTAAAATTTTAATAAAATTGCTGATAAACCTGTGTTGAACTAATGAAAATTTATCCTGTAGTGTTCACCAGGTTTTAGTCAAAGGGAAGTAAATCCCACATATTTTTAAACCTTTTATTACTGTTGCCTCCCTTGAAACATTTTTTATCGCTCCAATGGAGAGTCTGTAATGTGATAGGTACTGATCTGGCGGCTCGACAGCAGCCATTTCCCCATCGTCGAAATGTGGCCTCCCTTTGTCTGTTCTATAAATACTTTCATGGCTTCTGCTCAGACGAACTTAAGTCACTGATGCCTCCTCAACAGGTGTTTACTCGTGCAACCAGACTGGCAACTGGTTCCCACCCATTCACAGTCAGGTTAGCCAAATGCAGACGGCAATTCTACTCCTGCAGCTTCCTCTCTCGCACTTCCCGCCTGTGGAACTCGCTCCCGTATTCTTGCTTTCCTGACGGCTACAACCTCCAGAAATTTAAATGCAAAGTCAATACTCATCTACTAACCACTGGACTCTAGCTCTCTCCCCACCCCTGTATAACCTTCCCTTTCTCTTCACCAATGTATCTGTCATCGCACCTGCTTTCTCAGCTTTCTATTGTTCCTTTCTTACTAGTTTGTACTCCTCACTCTTTTCAAATTAATCTTTTTACATTTATGTAGCCCCCTGCACATCAGTGGCGTTTCCGCCTTGCTCGGGGTGAAATGATTAAAAAAAAAAATTTTTTTAAATGATATAGAAATATTATACTCTTATAGTATGTCGTATTATATTATTATATTGTAATTATTATATTATATATATTTTTCACTAAAGAAATAAACATCTTGAAAATAGTGGAACACAGACGTAACTATCAAACCATTACTGGAGAATTTGGAAGAGTACCGAAGATTCTTTAAATGGAAGTAACAATTGAAGTCACTAGGTTGTTCAGAAAGTAATGTGGTTTTTGTCATTGTTTATTTTAACTATTTTTTTAAATATAAAAAATCTTGTAAAAAGCAAAAATTATATATTGTTTTAAAGAATATTTAATATAATTTATGTCTAAATCATTCATCTTTTTCATTCACTGCATACATATTTTTCCAGTTTATTAAGTCAGTCAGTTAAATGCCACACGTGATACGCGCTTTGGCGATCATGTCTTGAAAGAAACATGACTATGCAGTTGATTGCCTGCCAAGGCTATATAACACAATCTGTCCTGCTATTTAAGCCATAACTGGAGGGAAGAGACGGATTAATACCGTTCCCAAGGGTATTTGCGAGTAAGTGAATGCAAGGAATTCTACTAGAATTTGAACTCGGTTCACCGATTTCTGGTTCCGAGC
This sequence comes from Ascarosepion bandense, assembly GCA_037127315.1. NCBI lineage: Eukaryota > Metazoa > Mollusca > Cephalopoda > Sepiida > Sepiidae > Ascarosepion > Ascarosepion bandense. The sequence continues at coordinate 347,465 of JBBBDQ010001212.1, forward strand.
CGATATCCACTGCAACGCACATCCTAGTGGAACAGTAAATTTATTAAGTAAAATGCAAAAAACAAAAAACAAAAAAAAAAGCAGTCAAATTTAGTTTTACGAATATAATCTTAGCCATAAAGTAGCTAGAACTAACCGACACATTAATAAATTTCGTGGAAAATATTCTCTTAACGAATGAACAATGCAACATTGGATACAGACGTTTTGACGTAGTGAAGCCACCCTCGAAAATAAGCAAGTTCGTGGACGTCCATAATCCATTAAAGATGATAAATTGAAAACATTATGGAACCTAATCCTCATAAGATTGTTACAAAGCTTGTATAGGGGCTAGGTGCAGGTAATAGAATTTCTGAACATTTGAACAAAATTAAATTGAATTTCAACTTAAAATGAAATTTGCTTGCGTCTTTTTTGCACAACAAAAACCATCCATTTCTTGACCGCATTCTGACAAGTGAGGGGAAATCTACCCTCTATGGCAACCGACGACGTTTAGGGCAATGGCTGAATCGTAAGGAACATTAGAAACATTTCCCAAAAGCCGAAAGACACCAAAAGAAGCTCATGGTGAATATTTGGTGGTGTAAAGCTGTTCTGATTCACTACAGCTTTCTGAAACATGGTGAAACAAACACAGGTCAAAAGTATACCCAAGAAATCGATCAAGTGCATCAAAAATTGTAGCGTGTCAGAATCCTTCTTCTTTGGTTTTTGCTCAAGGTTAAAATTTGAAGTGGTGGGATTCGATAAAATAAACATTAAAATAGTTTTTTGGGGAGTGCTCATAATTCTCCCGTTTAGAATAATCTCACGTCTTTCAAGGAAAGAATAAATTTCAGTAGGAAAAGACAATGTAGTTTTAACAAATAACATTAATTTTACACAACAACTAGAATACGAGAAGTTTCTGGAATGTATTGAATGAGTAATGTCATTTTGTTGGTTGCTAGCAGAGTTTTTGTATAGAATAGAAACTGTACTGCGTAAGTATGGGAGAACAATGAAATATGGTTGCATGCGTGTTTGTGTGAAGGTGTCAGTATGTGTATGCGTGCGTAGTATTACCCAAGTTAAAGAAGTTAGGTAAAAATCAAATCTTATTGTGGACAGTAGTGTTGTAGTCTGACGCGATTTATTTGTATTTTTGGTCTCTCTGCTGAAATGAGCTTTGCTTTTTTTGTGATGACGTGAGTGGGGTCGTTAATATCAGCAGCTAGAGCGGCGCGGAGATTGAAGGCATTAGTGAGTCTCTTTTGTAGCCCCCAGAATTATTTTATTTATTCCTAATTGGCCATAAAATACCACGTAGAATGTCTACTAAACTACATTTTTTGGCGGTATCTACTTAAATTATGATGACTAATAAAACAACCTTTCTGGTTTGTTTTCTGTTTTCTTTTTAATTGTACGGTTTAATTGGTGTGTTTTAAGATATAAGCATTTTATTGCGTGTTTGTTATTGGATAATAAATATTTTGTAGATATGTTTTAATGCTTATGTAGCTATTGTATTATATATTTTAGTGGACACGACGAAATATATCGCAATATTGTAGTAAATTGTAAAAATTGAGCGACTAAAATTCCCAGCAACGTTTGTGAATTAATTAAAATTCCCAGCAACGTTTGATATCCTAAAAAATATTTGAATTGAATCTATGTAATTAACTAAAAAATTGTTTTGAAAAATTATATCAACGTTCATCAGCCGAACATATTTTAATTTTTTTACTTTTTCGTACTTTATGGTTCACCTGTACAAGGTTCGTGGGCCACTCAAAGAAGAAGGTTTACTTTGGTATAGGAGAAGAAGATAACGGTTGACTGTAGACTTGAACAGGTCAAGATTGTAATGATTCTCTTGGGGGTTTGTCCCTTAGGGCCGTGGTTCGCGGAAAGAAGCTTTTTGAGTGGAACTTACCTTTTGCCGATGGAATACACAGGAAATGTGTGTGGTTTGCTGTTATGTAAAGTGGCAGGTGAAGTCCTAGCCGTGATGGTCAGACCAGGTAGAAGTTCGTCCTGGCAATTGACATAGTAGGAATTCTGGAGGTGCGCCCGCGTATATCGCTGTGGGATCAGTATAGATGTTTACAAATAATCGAAGTACATTTTTCGGTAGACCATTTATGTAAAACAGAAAGAGAATTGGTCAGAAAAGTGACTCCTGGGCTCTGCTTTCGCTGATCGCTAGGGCTTCAGTTATTTGGCTGTTAACAACAACTTTCAAGGAATCCAGCTGGATAAGAATTGGTTAGAGGTGTTATGTCAAACGCATGCTCCGTGTACATCTTTACCCTCATCATTTACCGATTGTCAGTATTGCCTGTCTGCAAGAGCTGTTTGAAGATGATTGAATGCTTGCTTTTCCCCCTCTTCTAGGGTGGATGCAAGCCGAAGTTCTGCATAGCCGTCTGCGTCAAGCGTCCGTGATTACCATATCCGGTAATTCAATGGCACGCCCCTTGGTTTTTTTTTTAATGCCGTGTGTTAATAGAAGATTTGCAGTCGGCGACGTGTGTTAGGAACGTCCCTCTATTACCCTTACCATCACTGCTCTTATTTGTGGAATTGACCGCCATCGTAAACATTCGGAATCGGCAAGTATTCTTCACTGAGTTTCAAGAGTTCTTTAGTGTTACTTCTTGGTCCAGTAATATTTCACGGCCCAGGCGGGCATTGTATCTGTTTTGATTTTCTATAGACACAATACGGTTGATTCCTGTGGACGAGCTCGGCTTGTCGTTGACCGAGTTGCACTCATTCTGTTTCTGGTCGACACCTTAATCACCCTGAGTTTTCGCTTATCTGTCGATTGTTCCGGAACGTGCTATCTCTCAGTGACATGGCTTTCAGAGTGAGATGGGCAGATATGGTCGATTATGACCGGTATGATAGTGGCTTTAAAGAAATGGTTGCGTACACTTTCTTCTACTGCCCCCATGTTCTGAAAAGCGTGTTGAAGGCTGGTGTCTATTCCGAACGTTTTGTGTCCATAGATCTCGCATATGGGTACGATAATATGTTCCCCGTGGTCAGGGGTGATACAGCAGGTAGTTCTGATGCTGTTAGCCATGGCAAAGATGTTGGTGTGGACGACGTGGGTGGAAGGAGTTTTACGAGTTGAACGTTATTCTCATCAGGATCTGATTAGATTATTTGGACATCAGCACAGGATAATGATTAGATCTGATAGAAAGCATTTGATCTCCGCAGTGCTTGCTTTCAGCGAAAGGTGGTTAAAATGGCGAAGCTTGATCACATGAATCGGGCCAGTGTTGATTTTTTTTGTTGCCTATAAAAGCAACGGGTTTGATTCCTGACGGACTCAAACCCTGGTTAATCTCTTTTGTTCACCTACTTCATGCAAGTAATTGTTGTCCCGCCCTACCCCTGTTATTCCCTTTTGTTATGATCCATTTCTAGATTCTCAACCTGTCTAGTTTCTTTTCCTCCATTTTTTTTATCTTGACTGAGTCAGCTTTTCACTTTTCCATTCCGTAATTTATTTTTGTCCCACCCTAGTCTCTATGAATGAGCTGCTTGATTCTGCTTATCGGCAGTATACGGTGGCCATTCTTATTTTTCTGTTGGATGGACGTGCCTTACAAACATATTTCATTTTAGTTTGAATGTTTGTGGTACTTTATTTTTGTTATTGGTTCCATCTTCTTACCCTTCATTTAATCTCATATTTTATATATTTTGTTAAAAAAAATCTACATTATTAAATGTGTATGTCATGTGTTTTTTGTAGGATTCTAATGAATACACAAGTTATAATTTGAAAAATGTAAACATTTTGTTTATGTTAAAAAACAATTTTTCTGGCGGACCTGAAGTATCCTACTACCACGTTTTTCGCTTTTTAAATTTTTTTTTTCAATTTTTTCATCGCAGTCTTATCGATTGTTAACTTTATATTCCGATTATAAAAAAAAAATGGAAATATTTAAACAAATTTGGCGCGGTCAGTTTCTCATACAACGTTAAAGTAAATCGACCCCCCACCCATTTTCAATCCAATCGCGTTGGTGTCGCTTTGTTTATATTAATTCTTTTGGGACGAGTTCTTGCTCTTGTTTTTGTCTTTCTCACGTTTTCTACATTACTTACGATGGCATCTTTCTTTGAAACTCCAAGAATGGGTCTATTTAAGAATTTCGCAAAGGATTCATCCATTGAATATTTACATACCCAAACCCTAACCCTAGCCCTAACCCATTTAACTAAAGAAAGGTCCAAAAAAAATTTTAATGTACAAATTTACAGTTGACGGTAATGTCATTTCGGCGACTGTTTTCAAAGTGGAGGATCGATTTACTATAGCGTTGTATGAGAAACTGAACCCCCACCCAATTTGTTTATATATTGTATTTTTTCCAAATTTTTTTTGATAATCGTAAAGCTTGGGGGGGGGGAGTTCGATAGAACTGTGGTGAAAAAATTGAAAAAAAAAAAAAAAATGAAAAACGGCGAAAATAAACGTGGTAGTAGGATACTCTAGGTCCGCTAGTTTTCTTTCTAAAATCATCAAATTTTAATTAGTATTCATAAAGCAATACATTTGTTGATGAATGTTAATAAATATATTAGTGTTATATCAATAGAAGAGTAACAAAGAAGAATTTGTCAAAATTCTAGTTGCTGATATAAAGATCAGATTCAACGATCCATTAGTGGTTATTATACACAATAAGTACATTTATATAATTCATCTTCCGACATCATTCCTCTTATTGAATTTCATGTTTTACTTGGGTAAGTTGGTAAGATTTGTAGTGAAACAGAGATACAATGTACCAAAAAACCCCTACTTTGAATGTAAACTAATCCCAAACACATTGTATAAAAAAAGTTGAGTACCTTGAAATGCGTTGTTCATTACGACTTTTCACGAACATAAGATTCTTTATCATCAACACCATATAGCATGAACTAGGTACACACTAGTCAAAATAAACCGTGCGTTACCGTGCGCAGGGGTACTGACGCGCAGTAAGTAACATAATTAACATGATGTAAAAATAAGTAACGTGATTAACAAAGAGAAAAAGAAAATAAATATAGTACATGTGAGTTGGAAAAACTTTTTTTTGTTTATTCAAAACGATGTTAGTTGTGACAGAAGCAAATTCAAGCGATTGATTCGACCTACCTAATACAAGAAAGAGTTCCAATCATTATTTGTAATATTTAATTTCAAATGATATTTATAAGCGCGCGATTGAATAAAACTAAATTCTTCGTAACCTGTACATCATTCTTGATTTTCTTACAGTAAAAGTTATAGAATAGAAGTAAAAAAAAAAAAATGGAACTTAAAAAAAGAATGAACTGTTTAAGACTGACTATTACTGATAGATTTAAAATTAAAAAAAAATTGCTGATAAACCTGCGGTGAACTCATGAAAATTTATTCTGCCATGTTCACAAAGTTCTGATCGAAGGGAAGTAAATCTCTAATATTTTTCCATCGTTTTTAAAGTTCTCTCCCTTGAAAGATTTTTTAACCACTTTAAAAAATTGATATAAAATTGTTATAATATGTCATATTATATTATTATTATTATAATCATTATATGATATCTTTTTTCACTAAAGAAAGAACATCTTGAAAATCGTGGAACACAGACGTAACTATCATCCCATGATTGGAGAATTTGAAAGAATGCCCAAGAATTCTTTAACTTCAAGTAAGCATTAAAATTATTAGGTTGTTCAAAAAGTAATGTGGTTTTTGTCATTGTTTATTTTAACGAATTTTTTAAATTTAAAAAATCTTGTAAAAAGCAAAATTTATATATTCTTTTAAAGAATATTTAATATAATTTTTGTCTAAATGACCTTTTTTCAATCACAGCATACATATTTTTCCAGTCTATTAACTAAGATGAAGAAAAAAAATTACGTCAAATTTATTTTTAGAAATATAATCTTAGCCATTGTGCAGCTAAAACTGCTCGATACATTAATAAATTTCGTGAAGAAGAATATCTTGATTAATGAACAATGCATCATTGGTTACAGATATTTCGACGTGGTGAAGGCAGCCTTGAAAATAAACAAGTTCGTGGACGTGAACCATCCATTGATGGATTCAAATCCTCATAAGACTGTTCTAAAGCTTGTAAGAGGGCTAGGTGCAGGTATTGGAATAAATTTCCGAACATTTGAACAAAATTGTAAATCTAAGAGAATAGAAAAATGGAAGCCACACGAATTGATCCATTTTTCGATTGCATTCTGAAAAGTGACGGGAAATGTATTCTATATGGCAACCAACGACGTTTAGAGCAATGGTTAAATCAAAAGTAACATCCTAAATACTCTACAAAAACCTAAGGTCACCAGAAAAAGCTTTTGGTGAGAATTTCGTGTAAAAGCTGTGCTGATTCGTCACAGCTTTCTGAATCATGGTGAAATAATAACAGATAAAAATTATTGACAAAAAAAAAAAATGATTAAGTATATCAGAAATTGTAGCATGTCGTAATCCTTCTCTTTGGGTTATTGTTCAATGTTAAAATTTGAATTATCGGTATTCGATACAAATTTAATTTGGGAGTGCTTGTAATTATGCTGTTTAGACTAATTGCACGACTTACATGGAAAGAATAAAATTCTGTAGAAAAAGACAACGTAGTTTCACCAAAGAACGTTAGTTTTATATAACAAGTATACGAGAATATAGAATTCTTGGATAGAATAGAAACTGTATTAAATTTATATTTCTTTCATCTCAACCAACGCAGGACTGCTACTGATGCTCAGAGAAAAAAAAAAAAAACAATGTACAGGGGATGTCGAAGAAAGGGTAAGAGATCGATGGCAATCAAGTAAATCGGAAATGGCAGTTGACACTGCGTTTAAACTTCTGGTGATTGTAGCCATCAGGGAAGCAAGCAAACGGAAGTGAGTTCCATAAACGGGAAGTGCAAGAAAAGAAACTGTTAGAGTAGAAGAGACGGTTTCATTTAACTATTTCGACAGTAAAATGGTAGATTCTTGATGCCAATCTAGTAGCACGAGAAAATACATGTGGTCGGTGAAATTTGAAGTGTCTTGCTTAGATACAATAATTATTAAAATATTTTTCGAGGCTGCATTTAATTAGGATAATCCCACGACTTTAATGGGAAGAAAAAAAATTCAGTAGGAAAAGACAATGAGTTTTAACAAATAACGTTAATTTTATATAACAACAAGAATACAAGAAGTTGATTGAATGCATTGAGTGATTAATGTCATATTTTTGGTTGTTAGTAAAGTTCTTGGATAAAAAATTTATTTGTCTCGCGTACGTATGTGAGAACATTGAAATGTGGTTAAACTTGCGTTTGCGTAAAAAATTCAGGATGTGTATGTGTGCGTCGTAGTAGTGTAGATAAAGGAGTTAGGTAGAATTTACTTTTTACTGTGGACAGTAGTCTGAGCCGGTTTATTTTTACTTGGATCAGTGCTGAGTTGAGCGTTGCTTTTGTATATGGACGAGAATGGGGTTTTGAATATCAGCAGTTAAAATTACATGGACCTTGTTGGCATTTGTGAATCTCTTTTTTTTGGATCCGGACCATTTTTCTAAGAATTTAGCTCCAGAATTATTTTATTTATTTCTAATTGGGCCTAAGATACTTCGTCCGCGCAATTTTCAGAGCATCTACTTAAATTATGATGATTAGTAAAACAACCTTTTGGTTTTGTATTGTACGGTTTAATTGGTATGTTTTATGATGTAAGCTCTTTATTGCGTGTTTCTTATTGGTCTATAAATATTTTGTAGGGGGATTTTAATGTTTATGTAGCTCCTATATTAGATAATAATATTTTTTTTTAAGAATACGGGGTAGTTAAATTAACTTAAAACGGTGTTTACGTTGTATGCGGCTAGTAATTTCTTATTTTTCTGTCCCTCTTAAATTTCCCAAATATGAATCCGCCTATAAAGCACACGCCATAAAAACATTCCACCGTGTTAAAAATATTTTCTTCAATGTTTTAAACCAAATTAATATTTGTTCAACTTCATTATGAACTTTAAATCAGTTAAATTTCCTCAACGGTTCACCAAAGTATATTTTATTTTTGAAAGATATTATAAAGAGAGTTAGTCTGTGTTGAGATATCTGTCGATATGGACGATTTTTCTGAAAAGAAGAGAATTTTTTAATATTTTAAATATGTTTTAATACAAGGGTGTAGATAGACTATATATCTGCGAGCGGCTTTTTTGTTGGAAGGGACAAAGTGTAAAGTTTACTTGGGGGTTATGGGTTAAGGACGTTATTTGGGGTTATGGTTATTCGAAGATAATCACTTATACGTGATTATCCTCGAACAACGTCCTTAACCTAATCAAATATACACCAATTTTTGGCCTTATAAAAATTCCTTAAATTAAAGAGTTCATAAATTTATATCACAAAGTTCTCATGTTGGACGCCTCAGTCGTTTAGCATTATATATATATATATATATATATATATATATAGAGAGAGAGAGAGAGAGAGAGAGAGAGTCCTTGTAAATCATTATGTATATATGTAAGTATCTTGATCAGTAATCCTTTCGACTCTCTATGGGATCTTGAGGTGTCCAAAAAATCAGGGCATGGGAGAACGGATGAAATTATTTAATCGACTCTCTGATTCCTTTGGCTGGTCGCCTCGGTTTGATTTTACACTTTTCAGAGACAAAGAAATTAATTCCAGAATTGTTTCTTGATTTCTGATTGGTTCAAGGATGTGACTCATTTGACCATCCCTTTTCTTCACATACATTTAGAAGTGATTAATTTTTTACCTCTTTTATTTATTTTTTTATTATCTACTTTTTTATGGCAAACCAAAATATTTTTTTTTATAATCTGTTCATCCCAAGCAAGGCAGTACTGCCATTGGTGAGCAAGGGACTACATAAGAGGAAAGCGTAGTGGAACCGGTCACAGGGCGTATTCTATCTTGGCGGTTAGCATTGACCATGTTGATGGCAAACGGAGAAGGTTCATCGTGGTGATTAAATGAAAACAGTTTTGTTTTGAAAGCGTGAAAATTTACAAGTCATTTTTTGGCCCAGTTAGCCCCTGATTGGAGGTCTTTTTGAATGATTGCATTAAGCCAAATATTCGCTTCCTTTACACTGTAGCTTGTGCAGAAGACTAAAACTTGTCGAACGCCTTTGAGATATCCATAGCTCGATCCTCGCTGTCCTTATCTGAACTTTGACAAACAAATTCAGTTATAACCATTAACACATCGGGGGTGGGGTAGACCTAGAAAAACGAAGCCATATTGTTGATTCGAAAGAAGACCGTGTGAAGATGAATTGTCAATTCGGCGTTGATCAGAGCCTCTAGTACTTTGCCAAAATGAAGTAAGAAACTAATAGGGTGATAATTTGAGGGCTCAGAATGTTCACCAGAGTTCTTAAAGAGAGGAACTACAGAGGAGGATTTCCAACAAGCTGTAAAGAAAGGAGCAGCGAGGTATTTTTTGTAAAGTTTGGAGAGAACAGAGGCCACTTTAGGAACACATTTCTCTAGGATAATTGCAAGAATACACTGGAATCCACAAGCCTTGTGAGAATCTAGTTTAAGAATGAAAGTAGAAAACATAGACGGAAACGTTCATAACACTAAGTAGACAGACTATTCTAGGGGTAAAATCCCTTTCTAGGGGTAAAATCCCTTTCTAGGGGTAAAATCCAGCAGGGATACTTTAGATGAGTCAAGAGTGGAGTTAGAAGAGAACTGCACAATAATGCATTGCTTTATTTGCAGATGATAATACTTAAACTTTATTGAAAAAAGGGATGAGAGTTTGTGCACTCATGTTCAGTACATTCTTGCAGAGGTGCCTGTAATTTCTCAAACAAAACGTGTGAAGGGCTATCAATAAATAGTGGCTTTGCCTCTTTGAGAACACGTTTACACTCACTACATGCAATGACATAGAGAAGTCGGTTATAATTGAATATGTCGCTCTGGTAAAGCCGAAAGAAGGGATTCCTGTGGGCCGTAGCGGCTGAACAGGAAGGATAGAATCAAGGAAAAGATTGTGGTTTCACTTGGCATTTCCTTACTGGAACAAAAGCCACGATGTAGGCTATCACACAAAAAGAGACCTCAGTTACACATTTCTTAACAGTGTGATTAAAAATGTAATTTCAAGTTGTATCGCGAAAAAGAAAGGTGAAATCAGCCCCAGTCAATGCACAAAAAACAAAGATGTTTTGTTAATAGAAGGTTCTTGTCTAATGGGTGAGTGGAAAGTGATATCAACAGACACTACCGCGTGGTCGGAGTTACCATGAGGAAAGAGCTGCAGATCACAACATGAGTCCAGGGAAGAGGTAAGGAATTGATTCAGTAGTAGTCTTGAGCCTGACCTACCCACCAAGTATCAACAGACAGTCAATCAAAATTAAAGTCAACAGAATCTGTTCTATTTCCTCTCCAGGGAAAGGAAAAAATTCGACCTTCATGCCACCACATATTCTTCATCAGCAGCCATTAAAGATGGTACAAATATAAATTGCGACAATGTCTCTGTCTATGATTTTAATCTTTAAGGAAAACGGAAATGTATCGAATTTTATGTACATGAAAACATAATATGTAAAAATAATAATGAAATGTGCAATGATTACCGCGTATTTCAGGTACTCATTACGCCCTGTCCGCTGATGGTGTACAATATACCAACTGCCTTTCTGCAAAAGCCACCTGTTTGGCGCGAGCAACGACCTGCGATACATGAGGAGCCTATGATCAGAACTAGTAACTGGCTATGCACGCTATGACGCTCCACGTAGGCCCTTCTTTTTCTTCTATGTGCCCTGTCCCTTCAAGACGTAGGCGATCATGGCTTTACACGTTTCCCTATCCCTGGTGGCTCTGAGCACGCCATCTCCTGTTACATCATGCAACCCTCGTTCCGTCATCCACCTGATTAGGTCCTTCAAATATCCGTTGCTTTCCCTGTCTTTTTACCCCTCTATTTGGCCTGTTAGTATCAAGTTCTCCAAGCCCTCCTTCCTCATTGCATATCTCAGGAATTTCAGCTGTCTCTTCCTGATGCTCAGTATTAATTTCCTTTTTGTTTCCATCATTTCTAAGACCTCATCATTGCTCACATGCTCGATCCATGATATTTGCAGCATCCTTCTGTCGAACGACATTTCAGTTGCTTCAAGTTATTCCTTCATCTTTGATGATATTGTCCAGCATTCACTGCCATATTGAAGGACGGACAGCATGTAGCAATCTAGTACTCTCTTCCTTGTTTCTAGCGAAATTGTCCTGTTTCGTAATACCTTACTCAACTTCTGGATTGCTTCCTTTGCCATGCCAATTCGCCTTCGGATCTCTGTGTCGCACTTTGCGTCTTCTGTTATAACACATCCCAGATATTTAAATTTTTGTACCTGCTTGATTCTAGTATCCCCGACCTGTATTTGGCATTTTGGATTGCCCTTTTTACTGACGACCATGCATTCGGTTTTCGTGCAGTTTATTTATAGTCCTTTCTTGTTACTTTCTTCAGCTACCTTCTGTAGCAGGTCTTGTAGTTTCCTTTCTGTGTCTGCTCTCAGCACTGTATCATCTGCGTTCCTTAGGTTGTTTAAATTGTGGCCGCGATTACGAATCCAGACACAACTTCTAGGATTCTCAAAATATTCTCGCGGTACAAGTTGAACAGATCCAGTGAAAAGACACATCCTTGTCTTACGCCCCTTTCTATCTTTGTATATCTACTCAATTTGTAACCTGTCCGTATGCAAGCGGTTTGATGCCAGTGAAAATTCTTGATGACTCTAAAGTCTTTCCCAAATATGTCCAGGCTGCCGAGCATCTCCATCAATTCCTTGTGGCGTATTTTGTCAAACGCCTTCGCATAATCAATAAAGCACAGGTATAAGTCCTTCTTCATTTGTATTGCCTTTTCAGAGAGCATCCTAATCATGACTATGGCATTCCTTGTTCCAGTGTCTTTGACGAAACTGCACTGTTCTTGTCCTATCTCTGGCCTGATTCTGCTTCTCGCTCTATTAATCAGGATTCGGACGATCAGTTTTGTTATATGGCTCATTAAACCGATGGTTCTGTGGAGTTCGCTCTCGTTTGCCCCTGGTTTCTTAGGTAGTGCCATGAAGATAGACTTGCTGAGGTCATCTGGTATTACCCCACTATTATAAATTTCATTTATTATTGCAGTAATTTTCTCTATACCAAATTCTTCCAGGGCTATCAGCAGCTCTCTGACTATGTCGTCTGGTCCCGCTGTTTTGTTTTTATTCAGTTTGGCTACTACAGATTCCACTTCACACTTTAATATTTCCGGTCCGTCCTCATCTTTACGTAATATTGGTTTCTCTCTTTTGTCGTGGAAAAGATCTTTTATATATTCTTCCCATCGTTGCAGTATTTCTTCTTTCTCCAAAATGATTGTTCCATCCTTAGATTTTAGACATCCTGTTGAAGTCCTTTTGTCCTGTCAGTTCTTTTATTTCCTTATGCATGTCTGCTTTATTATTCCTACTCAATCTCTCTACTTCTGCACATTTGTCATTGAGCCATTCCTTTTTAACCTGTTTACATTTTCTTCTTATTTCCTTTTGTAGTTACCTGTACTCTGTTCCATGTCTTGATATAATTTTCTGCCTCCTTTGTATCATGTCCAGAATCTCTTCAGTCATCCACTCATTTTTCTTTCTACGCCTAATTTCCTTTGAGGCAATGTTGTTTGCTGATGTCACCATTGCTTCCTTTAGCGCATCCCATTTCGAGTGTCCTTTCCTAATTTGTTCTTCGTATTTGGTTTTCATGCTGTTAGTGTATTCTTTCTGTAGGTTGAGGTCATTCACGAGTGCGTTGTATATCAGTTTTGGTGCTGCACTAGGCTCCTTCAATCTACGGAGTTGTTAGTTATTACCTGGTCATTTGCTATGCACTGTTGGACCCATTTTTCTCTTCGTTCGTTGCCAGTTGTCATACCTTTCCTCTCCTTGCCTACTTTGGCATGCAAATCTCCTATGATGATTCCGATTTCTTGGCTTTTACAATGAGCCTTGGCCTTTTCTAGTGTGGAGTAAAAAGATTCTATTTCTTTCTCGGTGCTTTGTGTTGTTGGTCCAGAGATGACTACAATTGCTGTGTTGAACGGTCTCCATTTCAGTTTTACCAGAACAACTGGCAGTATCCCAAAACACATTTCTTCATTTCTTTGTCCAGTATTAAGCCGACTCCTTTTTCATTATTTTTGCCTCCGACATATATATTTTCCTATGGTTGTCGCTGCTGAAGTCTCCATTATTTGGCCATCTGGTTTCGCATATTCCCAGAATATTGATTTTTATTCTGTTCATTTCCTGCTTGATATTCTCTAGTTGTCCGCAGCTGTTTAACGTCCTGACTTTCCATGTCTCCAAGGTAATCCTTTCTTTGTTGCGCACAGTCGCAGGGTAACGGCCCAGAGACACCTGTTGCTCATGTCGTTCCTTCCCAGGCGAGGGACATATTTGGGGAAAAACTCTCCTCTTTACGCCGTTGTTGCTAACAGTCGACGGATGACACCTGATGCCCATGTCGGTCCTTACCGGGCGAGGAATTGCTCTCTTTGGAACCAACCCGCTTCACGCCGTTAGGTTTAATATATTTTCGTTGTATAGACATGATTATATGCAGGTTAGATAGCGAAGTGGTATCCTGCTGCCTTCTCCACGGTGATTTATTGAGACACCACCTCTAGTTAGCTGGCCGTTGACTCATTTAGAGTTTCTCCGCCCTTTGCAGGTTAATTTTTGTTTTTAATCCTACTGGGTTGCACGTCGAAAATGCAAAGAAATTCCAACCTTTTGACTACTGGTAAAGAATGCTGATCTTAACTATCGCTGACTCAGGTTCTTATATAGTTTAGACTAGCTAAAAAAAATCTTTGATTAATCCATGTTCATGTTTTGTATTTTTTTTACATATATTTTCTTTCAGAGTGACTTTATTTTTTTCTATGTCTCAAGTTTGTAAAAGAATAGGTTTACATTGAATTTAAAATGTATTTTTTTCTTCTCTCTTCTTTAATGTAAAATATTTATAGCGTTTTTGTCTCTTCTTCCCCTTTCATTACCAAAGAAAAAAAACAAAAACAAAACAAAAAAACACGTGCTATCATCCCTAGTTCCGAGTCGGTAAATTAAAAATTTTATGGAGTTAGCCAAAGCAAGTCAAAAGATTTGTCTTTGCAAAATGTCGAAAATGCAAAGAAATTCCAACCTTTTGACTACTGCTGATCTTAACTATTGCTGACACAGGTTCTTATATAGTTTAGACTTGCTAAAAAAAAATCTTTGATTAATTCATGTTCATGTTTTGTATTTTTTACATATATTTTCTTTCAGAATGACTTTATTTTTTTTTCTTTGTCTCAAGTTTGTAAAAGAATAGGTTTACATTGAATTTAAAATCTAATTCTTTTTCTTCTCTCTTCTTTGATGTAAAAATATTTATAGCGTTCTTGACTCTCCTCCCACTTTCGTTACCAAAAAAAAAAAAAAAAAAAAATCACGTGCTACCATCTCTAGTTCCGTGTCGGTAAATTAAAGATTTTCTGGAACTAACGGAATTGATATTTTTTTTTTACAGGACTACTTCTTTGAACTTATACTAAGTATGTACTTAATATTTGTTCTTTCTTCCAGTTAGGTCCTTAAATGAGCTGTTGGAAGGATCCGATCCGTTCCATCTGTTAATCATGCTAAGCTCTAATCCAGAGAGCATAATCACAACATAACAACACAACATAACATATTGGGTTTCCCTTACTTTCGGCCTTGTGCCACATCTAAGCTACGCTTCGAAAATCCCATAACTTCTCGCATATTTTGCTTACATAGCTGATTTCCAATTCCGAGCCATTATCCACTAACTTATAGGTATGTGCAACCTTACATCACATCTAGGTATCGATCAGGTGCGATGTTGCTTAACTTCTGAACACACAAGAACCGGTGTTTCAATGTAATATGGCTATGAGTTTATTAGATAATTTGAAAATATAATTTAAAAATCTGAAACTGACCATTGTTGGAACTTCACCCACAACAATTACCCTAAAAATTTCTAAATTAGTCCACGAATATTATCAAGATCAGAAATAAATATAAATATTTTATTTATTTATTTATTTATTATTATTATTTTTTTTACAAAAATGTATTGTTGGTAAATTTTAGGTATTTATTTATTTTGTTACAAAATTGTATTGTTGGTAATTTAAAAAAAATTTTTTTTGATGATATTTTCATTGTAAAATTGTACTTTTATAATTTCATGGAGTTTGAGTCCAGTTTGAAGGTTAACTATTTGTCCATAGCTGGGACCCTAACAGGTGCTACTACGCTGGATCAAGATGGACCTGTAAACAACAGTAATTAAGATGTGGTTTTATGCTCTTCAAAACTTTCAATCTCCTGATCAGAGATCTTGTTGCCGGATGTTTTTATCGTCATACCCAGGAGCCTGTTTCGTACAAGTTAAAAAATATAATAAACAGTTGACTTAATTTTCTCTTTATATGTATATATATGCAAGCTTATCACTATACTCGTTACGAAAAACCCTCCGCGTATAAACGCGGATGGAAAAATGGCTGTAAAAAAAGAAAGAGCTAAAGCACATGAACATCAGCCAAAACGATTTGGGCCGAGCCAGTATGTAGCCCAAAGAAAAAATCCGAGACTAGTAATCAATAACAAAAAAGCGCTCAATACTTAAGCAGTGCAGAATAAGTAAATTAACCTAGTGAGCCAACAAACGTACCAAGGTTTCACCTAAACGGATCTTCAGGGGACGTTCCCTGAAGATCTGTTTAGGTGAAACCTTGGTAGTTTTGTTGGCTCACTAGGTTAATTTACTTATATATATATATATATATATATATATATATATATATATATATATATATATAATTAAAATAAAGCAGCACTAATTATTATAGACTAAATGTCCGAAAAACCGATGCTAACCTATCAGTAACTTAAATCGTCAATAACCCAACGAGGACTACCTCATAGGTTAAATAAAGGGGAAGAAAAAAAACAAAAAAACAAACAAAGCACAAGAGCAATGTACTGTATATGTGTGTGTATATATATATATATATATATATATATATATATATATATATATATGACGGAGATACTAGGAAACTTTCTTCACATCAATGTATACGTGCTTTTCTTACCCATTCTCTGATACCTACTATGATCTGTTCTGTTCTCTCTATTCACTCTCCTATTATATAAACTCCTCCCCCACTGCGCACCCGTGGCAACAAGATCTCTGATCAGGAGATTGGAGGTTTTGAGGAACATAGAACCGCACCTTAATTGCTGTTGTTTCCAGGTTCACCTTGATCCAGCGTGGTAGCACCTGTTAGGGTTCCAGCTATGGACAAATAGTTAACCCTCAAACTGGGGTCACACACACACACACACACACACACACATGCACTTTGACTTTTTAAAATTAGACATTGGGATAATAAAATCCGCTCCCACTAAGACTGGACAACTTCATCCCTGGAGTGAGTAATGAAATTATAAAGTTGGAGTCAGTTTTTCAACCTAGCAAATACAGCCGTCTTAGCAGCATTATGGGCTCCTGGGCAAACCATGCGCTGGCCCCTACGACAACCAGTCAGAGGAAAAAGAAGTAAATGGTCGATAATAATAAATATATTTATTTTATTGTCACTTTAACAAAACTGGTGTCAAAACACTAAAAGCATGCTGTACAGCAGCAACTCATCAACATGGTAAACATTTGAACAATACTTGAAAAACAATAATACTCAGTAAGCCACACAAATTAGATGACACTGTATAAAATTACTATGAACTTATAACAAGTATTTCTCTTCAGAGAATTACTTTATTATTGGCTTGAAGTCAATGCTCTTCAAGAATAAGATGTTATTTTCCATGCACATGAGTGAAAACCAGTTCAAATAATGCTGCCCCATAATGGTACGAAGCAGATTTTTTATACGTTTCAGTTTTGAAAAAGTGAAAAAGAACGCTTTCCTGGTCACCTGTATTGAACCATGATGCTAATTTTGGAAATTTTTATATTTTCTCTTCAGGTTTCTTCTTTTGAGGTCCAGTCAAAATATTACGCTTCATTTCTGCTGAAAGGTTCAATTACCTGGAAGTATATATTTTATATAGTAGGGAGCATCGATCATGTTTGTCAAATTGACCTTATATTAAATATAACCAAACTCCCCACATTTTAAAAGATCAGAAGGTCGAACAAGCATCAAAGGATAAAAAAAAATCTCCACTTTTTGTAATAATAGAAATGAGATTTATTAACTAAAAGATTACATAAATTATGTTATTATTAAGAATTGTACCTCAGTGTGAAAAGTTCCTTTTTGTTGAATTCAACAGGAAATGTTTTTTGAAGAAAAGTCTAGTTGACGTTTTTTTTTTATGCATGTACGATAGTAGTGAACGTTTTTTGTTGATTCTTTGTTCCTCTCTTTCTTCAGTTGCTGGATAGTTGTGAGAAAGAAGTGTAAGTTGTGTGTGTCGTCATTGTTTTGAATGTTTAGACAAACGACTTGTATACACTTTCTTTTATTACACGTGTAGACAAAAAGGAGAAAGTGAGAGTGAGAAAATGTGTGTCAAAATGAATGAAACGTTCAACTTAGACTCGCAACCCTCTGAAGGGGTAAAGCAACATCAAAGCGTATTTATGCATTTTGACGACTAAGCATAGGATGAACTTTGAATATTTTCTTTCGTTTTCTGGTTGGTCAATAAATAAGATGCTGTGTCTGTTTTGTCCTCGACTACGTCCGCATATGGCAAAAATATGTGAACCAATTATCTTATGAAAAGAGATTTTTTATTGGTTAATTCGTAAATATAAGTGTTCTTTTCATTAGCTTCTGAAAGAGAATAGATGCGTGTAAAGTCAGATTTATTAAGCACTCAGTTATTGAGAAATCTGACAATATTTAATATTTATTCCCACACCAGGATGTAGATTTATTTATTTTTATATTATATAAGTGTGCTTGCAACAAGACCTAAATATTTAAACATTCTGCTTCCATAATGAACATGTCCTTCCTTTATTACAAATCTACCATTCGCCCGTACATTGAATACTGTTGTCATATCTTGTCGGGCGCCTCTGCTGTTCACTTTGGGGTTCTCGAGAAGATCCAAAGAAGAATCTGCAATGTAGTCGATCCTGACCTGGCAGTCCGACTCCAGTTTCTCTCTCCCTCCGTTGAGATGTGGCTTCCCTCTATCTCTTGTACAAATACTTTCACGGATTCTGCTCTGTCGATCTTAGCTCTTTGGTTCCGCCCCACCCACCGCTACGCGAATTTATTCAAGCTAGCAGACTGGCAACAAGGCCCCACCCTTTTATTGTGAAAACAATCAAGTGTAACCACAACGTTTACTGTAACAGCTTATTTTCTCGCATTTCCCGCCTGTGGAACACCCTTCCGTGTACTTGTTTCCCTGATAGGTATAATTTCCAAGCGTTTAAATGCAACGTCAACTGTCATCTCTTATCTCTTTGATTCCATCCTTCTTCTCACTTTACATTTTGTTCCCACGCAGCTCTCTTCACATCAATGTACCCGTGCTTCTCTTACCCATTCTCTAACACCTACTATTATCTATTCTCTTATCTCTATTCACCCTCTTATTATGTAAACCCCCCCGCGCACCAGTGGCAGTTCTGCCTTGCTTGGGGTGGGACGATTATAAAAAAAATTGTACTTATTCTTACTATAAACTCTTTACTTACATTATTTACATTGTTCGAACTGTTGTCCTCATCTTTATTGACATACTAGCAGTATAGCCCGGCGTTGCTCGGGTGTAATGAAAGCTTTAAAACTAACCCATGGTTCTGGAGCTCAGACCCAGCCTAAAGAATATTTGTGTGAAGTTTGGTGAGAATCGGATAAAAATTGTGAGATTTGTATAAAGGACATACAGACAGATAAACAGACACACACACAAACATCTTGCCTTATATATATATATATATATATATATATATATATATATTATCGATTTTCTGCGCTATTGTAAAAACTGCAATCTTGAAACTTCTGAATATAGTTTCTTATGTCTTTGTCTATGAGTGTATCAAATTTGATTAAAATCGGACCACTCCTTCTATAACTCGATTTTTTCGAATATCGATTTTCGTTATTTATCGGCGGTACCTCGACACAAAACCTAGCTAAGAAGACTCGCAGACGCTTATAGTACAACTGTGTATATTTTTAAGAAAATCGGTTCAGCCGTTTCGGAGTCTATAGGTAACGGACACACACACACACACACACACACACACACACACACACACACACACACAGACAAAGTTCCATTTATAAATAAGTTTAGATTCATATTTATAACGTTTCGGCTGTTGTACACTTTGGCCTTCTTCAGGTATAAATATATGTAATAATCATGTCATTGCTATTAATAATACTACAGTATTAATGCTAGATTTTATTAAACTTTTCAATCATAAATAGAATTTGTAGCCCAGTAACATTTGTAGAAATTAGAAAATATTAAAACATATATGCGCAAACGCAAGCATACATAAAATATGAAGGAAATTAAAATGGGTATGTGTATCGCGAGGCTTAATTTTTTCTACAAAAACCGAGCATAGCAATTATTAACGGGACGAATCTTCACTTCGAAACATCACCCGAAAATACGTAACTCCCGTCGATTTAAATAAAAAAATTAAATTAATCATCTATTATAAAAAATTTCAAACGGCTAACCTGATCGTCAAAAACAACAATTCACTCGCAAGATCCAAACAACAACGAACCAATATTATTTACAAATTTACATGTTGCTTGAAGAATTGTATTCCTGATCCACTCAATTTCGCATATATCGGCCATACAACCACGAAACTGACTCAAAGACTCACGTTGCATCTCTCTGAACAGAACTCAATTCGATCTCATTTAAACACACACGGAGACCTATCAAAGCATGTCCGTAACATACTTGTTGACAGCATAAATATCAAAGCATCATCCACATAAAAAAAGG
Organism: Ascarosepion bandense; assembly: GCA_037127315.1. Taxonomy (NCBI): domain Eukaryota; kingdom Metazoa; phylum Mollusca; class Cephalopoda; order Sepiida; family Sepiidae; genus Ascarosepion; species Ascarosepion bandense. The sequence goes on from JBBBDQ010001212.1 coordinate 367,589, forward strand.
CTAAAATGAATGGAGGCATTACTAAAAAAAAAAAGAAAAAAAGAAAAGAAAACTACGAACACGCTAACAACGTGCTTAACGTGTTCGGTACATAAGACATACATACTACTTTACAAACATACATAACACTACATACATTCTGTTACACGTAAAACAAAATTCATCTTCGATAATGGATAAAAGTATAGCCGAAAATGCTTGGATAAACAAAACATTTGGGCATTTTTTATATAATTTATGTCCTCAAAAGAAAAAATCATAAGATCACATGAGAAATTACATAAAAAAATTACACATAATATTTTGTCTGTCATTTTTAATGAAACCTGCATAAAAGAGAGATTGCTGCCTATATATATATATATATAGCATAGTGATGATCCACGTATACTGTCTTAATATGTATAGGAAAAACTACTAAAAAGTTGTAAGTTTAAAAAGTTTAAAAACGCCTCACCTGTGATAGCCAAAACATTATATATTTTCTCTTCTGTTCAATATGTCCAAATAGTGGATATATTGGTGAATCTGGAAATAGCTTTAGATTCCGTTTCAACAATCACAAACTTAGCATACGCCAGAACAACCAATATTCCCCCATAGCAGTTCACTTCAATCAACCGGGACACACTTTAGAAAATTGCAAATGTTTACTAATAGACTCCGATTTTAGTTCTACACACTCACGCAGAAAGAAAGAAAAATACTGGATTTTAAAATTAAATACACACAAGCTAGGGTTAAATAGGGACTTAGGTGTTTTGAATCTTTATAAATATTTCAATAGTTAAACATTTTTTAGATACAATTAAAAAATTTTCTCTAAAACAAAATTTATAAGTATTATTAAAGATAGGTTTACGTTTACAAATATTTAAAAAAAATCTGTCGCTTTCTGCGTCACGTGATGTAAACAATCTCTCCACGAACGCTCTCGCGAAATACGTTTCTAATTTAAATTTTAAAATCATTTGTTTCTGATGAAGGGCCGAGGATGGTCTGAAATATCAAATATAATAATAGAAATAAATAAATACTGTCAAAAAAATACATTTTTAAATTTACAACTTTTTAGTAGTTTTTCCTATATATATATATATATATATATATATATATAAAATTTAGAATTTAGCATGAAGTTTAGCCTTTAGAAGAATTCTTTCACTTGGGTTTTATGAAAGTTATATTTTTCCTTGCTTTGATAGTTTTTTTCTTCTTGTATTTCTTTATTTATTGTATTGTTATGCGCATGCGCATGCGCATGCAAATCCTGTGGATTATAGAGTCACAATTTTACCACACGAGTCATTACTGCTGCTGTTTATGTACCACGTAGGTTTTTACGACGTGGAGTTTCTAGTCCCACGCGAATTTTGAATTCTCTTAGATTGGTTGACAACCCCGATCTAGAGAGCCAAGTCTAAATGCACAAGTATTAAATAATAAAACAATGGATGAGCCGAAGAACAGCTAACTTTACACAACTAATATATAATCGTAGGAAAACAGTTAAATAAGTCAATTTTTATATTTTACAAGAAATTTCGAGGGTAGAATAACAACTATCTTTGCGGAATTTGGAATAAGCGAGCCGAGTTCAAATTTTGGCCGATGTTGCATGAATCCATTTGTTGTCCCTATTGACGAGTCAAATATCGGGGCAGACAGGGTTCTTTATCCTTGTTTGGAATTGAATCTAAGAAAAAAGTCAAATCCAAATTATATAAGTGTAGAGAAAGCAACAGGAGACCATTCCACTATGTTCCCCAAGAATCATTGACAAATCACAGATCTAAACTTATTTATAAATGGAACTTTGTCTCTGTGTGTGTCTGTGTCTGTTACCTGTAGACTCCAAAACGGCTGAAGCGATTTTCTTGAGAATTTACACAGTTGAACTATAAGCGTCTGCGAGTGTTCTTAGCTAGGTTTTGTGTCGAGGTACCTCCGATAAATATCGAAAATAGATAATCGAAAAAATCGGGTTATAGAAGGAATGATCCGATTTTAATCAAATTTGATACACTAATAGACAAAGACATAAGAAACGATATTCAGAAGTTTCAAGGTTGCAGTTTTTACATTAGTGCAAAAAATTTGATATCGATACCAGGAAATCAAAATTTGACTTACATTCATTCATTTTTCTTTCAGTCTACGGTTTCGCTTTAATTGGAAACAACTATTGATTTTTAGTCTTTCGTGCCAACGTCCAAAGAGTCTGAGCTCCAGGACCATGGATTAGTTTTAAAGCTTTCATTACACCCGAGCAACGCCGGGCTACACTGCTATTAATAAATAAAAGTAATTTGTGGAGAGACGATCGCTTATGTCGTGAAGGTGAATCTAATAAATTCTTTTCATTTTAGGTTTAAAAATATCTATAAATTGATTGATTAGAATTTTAGTTTATATATAGTTCTCAAAACATTATACTTTTTGTAATTGCATGAATATATTTTATAATGAAATTCTCAGTAATGATAAAATTGATATTAAGAGAAGTAATTTTATAGAAAAAGTTATTACCCTTTAAAAAGTGAAGTAACTCATTTGCTTCACGAAAAAGTTATAGTTTTTGAATATTTGTCATGGAAGTTTTTGCTCATGTTTATCCGATACGAGGTTTAAGAGCCACTTAAGGTAGTGGGTGGTTACTGAATGAAGTGTGGAGTAAAGTCTTAAGAGGAGGAAATAGGAATTGAAGGCGATGGAAGATAGAGAAAAATTGACCAAGGAATTGCGGAAGTTAAGATTGTAGTATTCGATGAAGCATCCCCGCGGGAGTTCGTTCCATAAAGTAGTGGTTCTTATAGAGAAGGTGTTTGAGTGGAATACGAAGAGAATTAAGGTGATTTTGTCATGTTGACATAGTAGGATTTGGCTGTATAGGTCTGAACAGCCGGGACTAATGAATAGACGTAGTTCCGAGTAATGCTTTTTTTTATCTAAATTAATCTTATTTTTCCTTTGGAACCTTACTATATCTTGTGAACAGTAATAACAAAGATTAAATTTTGTATCATTTGGAAGCGAAATCTGTTTACCTTCATATAGAATGAACAAGTATTAATTTGTAACTGTTTTTAAGAAATATCGGTTTAATTGCTTAAACATCAAATATGCAGATTTTTCAAGCAGATCACCAGGGATTTAACAAGTGAAATAGACAAGATTAACCAAACCGAAAATAATTCTTAAGATTTAGGATAAAAGAAAAGAAAACTTTAATCTAAAATTCCATGAAATTCAGGATTGATAGAACAATCTTCTTCACACCTTGAGAAAGAATCGGTTAGCAGAATTTTGTAATGTATTTATATAAAAGTGATATTAAACAACTGACAAACTTAAAAAAGAATTGAATGTGATGATATGCTTAAGAAAACAATAAAATTATATTTTACCAAAAAATTGTTTCCCTATTATAATAGAACCGCTTAAAGATATCGCTGTACACACACTTTATTCTCAGGTAATATGAAAGTGACTCTTGAGTCAATATTTGTTGGATAAACAAAAGTTGAGACGAACAATATTTCGATTTTCGAAAGATTATATTTGGTTGTCAGATAAATTCGTTTGTTTTTTTTCCATTTATGTTATTTCCATTTATTTTCCATTATTCCTTTTATTTTTATTTCCTCAACAATTTTAACAAATTATTACTGCAGACGCTTGCAGTCCGTAAATTGTTCAAGTAAAGGAAGAATTATGTCGAAAGTATTATGTTTTGGTAAACAGAAAAGGCGCTGTTCTTTAGCATGACAATACTCTGAAAAACAATTCCCAACGAAAAAATCCTTGGGATGAAAGGTTTGTAGTTAAAGAGTAAATTTCTGTTTGGTTTCGGTTCTAACGCTCGCTTCACTCGTGGGTTTGAAGCTTCTAAAAATAAAGAGTTTTAACTCAATGCTCTCTCAGCTGCGCACGTCTTTACAGCACTCCCAGCCATTGTCTCAGACCCTTTTTATAGGTAAAAACCATTGCCGACGCACCAATAATCGCCGTCGGTCTCATTCTCATTCAGCATAAAATGACAGGCCGAAGAATATTCCTTTCTTTGACCAAACTTGCGAAGACGCAGCTGAAGAGACTACGGATTGTCTGGCGTGGGTTTACGGACGCATTCATCACAACTCAGCAACCCGACAAGCAAAACACCGTGGACGCTTTGGCTCTGGTAAGTGTGAATTTTTATCGTTACAAGGTTCTTCCACATCCTCCATACTCACCAGATTTAGTATTTACAGATATTCATTTGTTCACTAGAACATTGTGGCTATATCCTACCGTCCCAACAGATTCGCTAGACAAGCAATCGATCCCACGTTGTGTTCTTCGTTTATATAGTTTCGTCAGACTGTTTCAGAGTGTCTGTCGGTTGCAACGTCGAGCCACAGTGTTATATGCACCGTTACTCCACCGGAACTGTTGTTGGAAAAATAAAAGTGGATTCTCTCTGCAAACATTGGCTTTTGTTATCTTCGGTGAGTCCATGTGAATCTTTTCCCGATTTCATTCCCTTGTGACCATACTCTGACCTTGGCAACTTTGTCCAACACCGACAAGTCATCTTAAAAAAAAAAATCCAACGAAACACAACGTAAGGTTGATTGCTTGTTTAGCTAATCTGTCAGGACGGTACAGTGTATACATCATGTAGGTGGCAGAACTTCCAGAGAAAAAACGTTAAAAACAGTATTTTAAGCTATTTTTAGAGAGGAAAATCCACATTTTTATAACTTGGAATCAAAAATTTGCTTTTCCGTTGGGATGCATACTTTGAAAATTGTGATTATATTTTTGACAAATGACGTTTAAATACATTTAACTTACACTTGTTTTTATGTTGTTTCTGGTAAAATGTAATTACTTCCCAAACACTCTAATATTGCGGAGTGTCGCAAAATTGAATATTCTACAAGGCGAGTAATTTCTTTCTTTCGCCAAAGGAGTGAAAACTATTATACAAGAGACAGATAAATGTTACCGAAAATAAAACTGAGAATTTTTCTTTTCGTAGATTTGCAGTGTGGCTCAACTTATAATTCAATAGTTTTCTGATATAAAATTAAATTAATTTAAGAAATGTCTTTATGCTGAAATGCAAGTATAAGTCGTAAGAACCACCGATTTTGTGTTGGCTATGAAAAATAATTTATTCCAAAGTCGTCGGTTTTGCTGCGTTAAAAAGAATTTTATTCAGGCTTGAATATTGTTTATTAAAATATTACCTTTACTGTAAAATACTCTGTGACTCTAAAAATGTTAAAGATAGTTGTGTATCGTTTTTTAGCGGTGAGACACTGTCAATATTTGATTGCTACAAAAGACATATTTTTTTAAAGAACCCAGACTGAAACTTATCTTTCCACGCCTCTTCTAACGTCATTAGAAATAGTAAATAGTTATTAAGCTGAGATGTAAAAGAAAGTGTCAGTTCACCATTTAATCGAGAGATAAAGAATTTTTTATCGGGGGTGGGGATCAGAGATAAAAATTCTAAGAAAGAATTATTTGTAGAAAATGGTTCAGATATAGATAAAACAAGTGAACTTAATATAGTTTATTTTTTAAAATCTCATTTTCCTCATATCTATCTATCTATCTATCTATCTATCTATCTATCTATAAGATTTTTTGGTTATGCTATATAAAATTTAGGAAAAGAAAAAACTTCTAAAATATAAATGCTAATCTTGAAAGATCTTTTGCCTTGTGACACATATACACATGTACACAAAGAGATACCAATAATCTTTCATTCATCTACCTGTTTGCGAGCGTGGATGCACACACACACACACACACACACACACACACACACACACACACACACACACATTTATATATACATACACCTAGATAAATCAAGACACACATGAATAAAGAAGAGTTAAATTGTAAAAAAATAAATTTGAGAAGTAAAATGTATATATATATATATATAATATTATATAATTATATTATATATATATATATATATATATATATATATAATATTATATAATTATTATATATATATATATATATATAATATTATATAATTATTATATATATATATATTATATTACATTATATAATTATATTACTTTGTTAAATTAAATAAACTAATTTAACATTGAGTTCTCTTGAGTTCGTCTCTATCGGAATTTACCTGGATTGTATACCAAGTGCATTATATATATATATATATATATATATATATATATATATATATATATATAAGAGACAATGAATGTCTATTATGTTTAATCATGAGCCGTTCTAAACATGGTTCTGTTGTCATTTCGCGCTATCACGCGATGTGACGTCATAGAACCGCATTGCAAATTTCCGAACTGCGTTTGTTATTTTTGGTAACTATTGCCGTTGCCTAGCGGAGTTTTATGTCATCGCAAAATAAAATCTTCGCTGATGGTGGATGTTATTGTGTTACCGTCTTGGTGACCTTTCTGAAGATGGTTTATGTGAGCCGAAAGCTTAGAAACAAATTAATAAAAAATTATCCAAATGTTGGAGAATTTTTGTCTTTATTTTCAACTGAAATTCCAGCCAAAATACGACGTTTAGAACGGCTCATGATTAAAGATATAAAAGGAAATAATAAATAGAGGTAGGAAAGTAAAAAGTCGGTTTCTCGAGATAATATCAATAAAAAAACACTGTTCATTTTTATACAAATACTTGGGCAGAAACCTTTCTTTTGAGCATCTTTCATTGAATACGATCGATAAGGAAGATTTAATTATTTTTTTCCAGCATCCTGACATTTTCTCTTTTTGTCGGAGATAAGGAATATAAAAATTGTTCATAATTTTGATCGCTTCAGGTGCTTTCGACCATTTATATAGCCATTTCCAAGGGTCTTTATGTCTCTGGTGTTAGTTTTTCTTCATGTTTTGACTGTTACGTAGTAATTTATTTTGTTCTGTTTTTGAAAAAGGAGCGTTCATTCGAAGCTCTTACGTACCGCACGCGGTTGAAAGTCGCTTGAGCATCTTTCTATTTTAAAAAACTTTCAATACTCCATTTTCACTATTAAATAATGTAAGGTTTATTTTAAGAGAGAAATGCTTGAAGTATAGTGCCTCTCTTATAGCGAGACTTTTTGATATGGTGATTTATATAGAATTCTTGTGTTTTCGATCAGAATTTTCCTTCAGGGTTCTTGTAAATTATTGATTAATAAATGCTTTTGTGGCACTTTGTTCCGTAAGTGACATCAAAGACGTCTAATTAAGGAGATGGTAGTGTGTTTATTATAGGTAACTGATTTGGGACAAGTAACAGTCTAGACATGATCGCTCAAGCGTGTATCACGTATGGCACTTAACTGACTGAACAGTCTTTTACTGAACATTGAATTTTATATACTAGTTTAGATTTGATGGGATAATTTCATTAGTGACAAAAAGATTTGCAGTCTTCCGTTTTTTGTAATATATTATAAATTTTGCATGTTTTTGAGGAATTACGAGAGAAATATGGTGCTTAATAGTTTTTATAACAGCAAATTCGTCCTGCTTATAATTATTTTGCATCTGGTTGCTGTAAAATATGTTGATATTTCGTTATGTGGTATTTTTATTACTATTTTTTGTAAGAACAATTTTATTTGTTTATCAAAGACAAAATTTGGAAAATTATTGTTGACTGATTTTTGTTTTATGTGTTTTAGTTCGTTTACAATATTCCTTGGGAAGAGAAATTTTGGTGGGGTCTATTCAAGAAGTTTGTTATTACTGCTATTTTATATCTTTCCGGGCACTGGCTGCCATAGCTTAAGAGACAATAGTCCGTACTGGTGGGGTTTTACACGGGTAAGTGGCAATTCTTGAGCTTTTAGTTTTATATTAACATCAATGAATAGGATTTTGTTATTAGCACACACACACACACACACACACACACACACACACACACACACACACACATATATATATTTAAGGAGAGAGAGAGAGATAGAGACAGAGAGAAAAGAGAGAGAAAGAACGAAAAAGAGAAGAGTAAATAATGTGCGAGTGAAATCGATTTTCCGATTTAATATGAATAAACATTCTTACTTTCATCTCGCTCAGTCCCCTCACATCAAATAACTCTCATCCAATTCTTACAAGTTGTACCCAATGAGTGAAACGCTGTTGCATTCATTACTAATGCCAGTTTACATGGACACATTAAAATGTGGAATGGATATGTATGAAAGTAATGCTCTCATAGCTTGTGCGAGAACTTGGTAATTTCCAAATCCTTGTACATTTAATCGACTGACATTGACATTATCTGATGTACACAAACTTTAAACCTGAAATTTCAAAATAACTAAACATGGGATTTTACACTACTTACATTATTCAAACTATTGACCTCATTTTTGCTGTCATGCTTACGACGTTTCGGCCGTTGTACGCTCCGACCTTCTTCAGGTGCTAGGGATTTCGAACCGAACACTTTATTACGGTCACTAGGGTATTTCATTCTCATTCCATGTGGGATCACATGACCCAGCGGATATAGACGTTGGTTAGTTCTAGTGACTTGACTCAAAGTGTTGTGAGTTCAATACCAGGCTACAGCAGTGGTGAATAAATAACTTAGAGGTCTAGTTAAAGGGAAATAACTCATGACTACCAGAAGTAGCTTTGCATATGGAATGAGAATGATAACCCCAATGATCGTAATAAAGAGTTCGGTTAAAAATTCTTAGCACCTAAAGAAGGCCGGAGCGTACAACGGCCGAAACGTCATAAACACGGCAGTAAAGATAAAGACAATAGTCCGAATAATTTACATAGTGTAAATACTACCGCCTCATAAGTAGAAGTATAGACAAATAATGGGAACTTTATTTTTAAATTTATATATAAAGTACATGAAAGTTTAGGAGTAAAGAAAACTTATAAAAAACAAAATTTCTTTAAATTTCTTACGTGAATTACCACTAGATATATAGTAATAATTATTGCACCCTCGTGTCAGAAGAACGCTATCTTTTCATTAGACACCGTCCGACAACGTGTATGTATTTGATGTTTCAGTTCAGTCTCCATGTTACATGATCGTTTGCAAATGTGACACTTGAACTGTTCATCTTTTGAGGCTATCGGCTGAAATATATAATAAAGCACGGGGTTATTTCGACGTGGTTTAATGGTTAACAAGCTCTTCTTGCTAGAACAATTACGGTTGAATAGTGAGTTCGATCCTCTTTGAGAGCTCTTTCAGCTTTGTGTCACACCTAAGCTACGCTTAGTAAATTTCCTACATAACACAAAACGGCAGCGTTGCTTAAACAACAGCCGGATGTAAAAACCAGTCTCAGAAATCCTAATGAAAAAATTTAGTCGCTGATCAAAATAGTTGACGTATAATTTCCTGCAAAAATAAACATTTGAAATGAATATAATCTGTTTTTCTAATCAGTGATTTTACCACTTATTTTGGATAACCTCGAAAATCAGCCTGTGTGCTCTATCTTTAACGCATAAAATGAAATTGAAAAATTTTCTGATTGCAGACCTGTATCTCCTGTCGCAAAACCTGACGCACCAGCCACGATGGTAAGTTATTTATTATTCATGTTGAAACTGTTGATCACGCCAGATTATGCGGTATCTCATAGAAACTGAAACTAACGTCCCCTCAGCGTAGTTGTAGTATAGACAACACCTGTGGTTGTTGAAGAAACACTAATATACCCCAGCAAGCGTCTGCAAAAGACTTGCTCGTTACCTACCAGGCATATATACTCCTATACGACCGGTTAGTATTACGATATCAGTGTCAGACGATATCTTGTTAAATGAAAACATCTGAAAAATGTTACAGAAATTGTTTCGACAGTTATTGTCTTGATGATTATCAGCAAAGTGAAGTAAACCTCACCAGAATCATTTCAAACGACCCTGATAAGGTAGGCTACTACTGTATAGCAAGACGCTGTGTTGTTGATCAATTAGGTTTTTGACAAAGATCATAAGACAAAGAACGGTTGTTCCCGATAAGACAGTGGTCACTAGCAGCCAAAAAACAAAAACAGAGAGAGACCATCAAAAGGATAAGGAGAGAGACGCAAGACCGCTCGCTGGTACGTGAAGGAAGATGCCCGTTAGACTGTTAGCTTCCATGTTGTCACATCCATCACCTATACGACAGTCGTCTACAGCAGAAGGTTACAACCACATAAAATTTGTTTACTGCTTGGCTCATAGTTTTATTTTGTGGGTGACGCGCTGGATAAAGAGTTAGTTTTTAAACCACAATCGTTTGACTGAAAGAAACTGCCTCTTGAGAACAAACATTGTGTCTGGTTTGAGCTACAACGCTTCACCAGTTATACATACACACTGCTTAATAATACATTTTTTGAAATTCCATAGTTTATAAGAAAGTAAGAAGCCGAAAGTATCTCACCAGCGAGAAGTGCGAAAGAAGAAACTTTTAGCAATTTCAGCAGTAAACCTAGTTGCCAATTTAAATTTGTAAAGTCGTGGTTTCAAAGAGAATGACTTACCGGAACAATCAGCTTTACTCATTTTTACTAATATTGTTACTTATTGTTAAGTGATACTAATTTTAAGAATAATCCACTCAAACTAATGACCTATATAGAATTGATTATACTAATATAATTAACACTCGGCTCTACTTAATAGCCATAATAGTTTAATTATGTTTAAAATAAAAACACCATATAGCAGCAACATATTCTTCTTCTATTATGTGCCGTGTTTCTTCAGAACGTAGGCGAACACGGTCCTCCCCATCTTTCTGTCCTTTGTACTTCTTAATACATTTTGTCTTTTTTTCCCAAACCCCGATCTGTCATCCATTTGCTTGAGTCCATCAAAAATGTCACGCACTGTTTTCCCCTGTCCCTCTTTCCCTCTATCCACCTTGTGAGTATCAGATTCTCAAAGCTCTCCTTCCTCATTCCCAGAAAATTCAACTGTCTCTTCTTGATGTAAAATATAAGTTTCCTTTTTGTTTTCATTCTGTTGGAAACCTCACGAGTTTGGTCCATGGTATCCTTAGTATCCTTCGGTCTAACGGCATTTCGGTTGCTTCGAGTCATTCCTTCATCTTTAAGGATATTGTCCAACATTCACTGCCATATAGGAGGACAGAAATTATATAACAATCCCGTACTCTTTTTGTTTCCAAAGAAATTTTTCTGTCTCTGAATACTCTACCCAGCTTTTGGAATGCGTTCTTGACCATCCCAATACGTCTTCGGATCACAGTATCACAGTTCCCGTCTTCTGTAAGAACACTTCCAAGGTATTTAAATTTCTGTACCTACTTCATTTTATCCCGACTTGTAATTATTACACATTTTTATTTTAAAATTTTGTAACTTATAAAGAGAGAAAAGTTATTGCATTTGTTTTGAAGCAAAAAACAAAAATAAAAAACAAAAACGAAAAACAAACAAACAAAAAGACTTATGTTCAAAGGCCCATATGTGTCCGTTGATTTAGAAGAGAAAATATTTAGAAAAAGACGACAAAATTTGAGTGCAATTTTTATTGTCGTTTATGTGATAATACATGGACTGTATTTGGCAAGCCTTCTTCTGTGCCGTGTCCCTTCTACTGTGCATGATTATGGCTATTTCTTGGCTAGTTCTTAGAAAGGTTTGTTATTCCTCATAACCCCTGTTCTGTCAAACATTTACAAAAGTTCGTTAGCAAGTTATTTGTTACATTTCTCTGTTCCCATGTCTTCAGTATATTCTATGAGTGTCAAATGTCTCTTTCTAATTATACGTATAAGTGTCCCTTTTTTTCTGTCTTTCATAAAGCTTCGTTGTTACCCGTTCAGTCGACGGTATTCTCATCAATCTTTTATTGAACCACATTGCTCTTTTCTCAAGTTTATTCAAGTGAGAAATTGCCCAGCATTCACTGTCATATAGATTAACCGATATTGCATAACGGCTGAGTACTCTGATGAAACCTTACTGATTCTTAATATTTTGTTTAGTTTTTAGAAGGTAAATCCCCTTATTTCAATACCTCATCGGATTTTACTGTCCTATTCCCATTTCTTATGAAAACACTTGGTATTTAAATTTTCATACTTGTTTAATTTTGGTGCCTTCAATTCATAGTTCGCATCTCCGACTCTTCCTTTTGTTGACAACTCTACTAAATTGATGTTTAGATTCTTCTTCCCATTTTACTTTACTACTTTCTGAAGGAGTTCTTGCAGTTTGCTTTCTTTGTGTACTATCAACACTATTGTTGTATCGCTGAGGTGGCAGTACAATACGAGATGATGTGTGATGAAGTATCTACAGCACAATATACGTGCTAATGGATATTAAGCCCAAACAAGACAACATAGATAAGACAGAACAGCAATAATTATTAAGAGAGAAGAGGTTAAGTTGTTAGAGTTGTAGAAAGCACAGTCTGATTATAATCGTCAATGACACTCCGAAATATTTACAACCTCCCTATGTGGGCAATGACTATTAACGCAGTTAAAATCGAGCCCGTAAGCTCGGACAAAATTTCTTGTCAGCTTTTCCTTAAACGAGACAAAGTAAACGACTGACGTACATAATCGATCTCCTCAGACTCAAAATGACAGACCGAATTATTTACAACCTCTCCACGTGGACAGAAGCCTGAGATAGATGAGGCACAAGGTCAATTAACGTAGCTAAAACCGAGCTCGTAAAACGGGACAAAAATTCATACTTGTTTTTCCCTAGACGAGACTCTACCTTTCGGCGGAGACTCGTCTGGGTTCCTCCTCGTAGTGAAGACAGAGAGCCCGACAAAGCGAACGACTGGCACACATAGCCGACCTACGCAAACCGCCAATGACAGTCCAAATTATTTACTACCTTCCCACGTAGGCATAAGCCCGAGGTAAAAGCGGCACAAGGTCAATTAACGTGGATAAAACCGAGTCCGTAAGCTCGGACAAAATTCTTGTTTGCTTTTCTCCAGACGAAACTCTAACCTTCGGCGGAACCTCGTCCGGGTTCCTCCTCTTACGAAAGCAGAGAATTCGACAAAGAAAACGACTAACGCACGCAGTCGATCCTCTTAGATTCAATGACAGTCCGAAGTTTTTAGGACCTCCCCACGTGGACAGGAAGATCGAGGTAGATACAGCATAAGGTCAATTAACGTGGGTCAAAATGATCCTGTAAGCTCGGAGAAAAAAATTGTCTGCTTTTCCTCAGACGAGACTCTACATTTCGGCGGTGCCCCGTCTGGATTCCTCTCTGCCCGAAGGCAGAGAGTTCGACAAAGTGAACGACCGACGTACGCAGTCGTTCTCCTCAGACTGTCAATGACAGTCCGAATTATTTATGGCTTCTCCACGTAGGTAGAAGCCCGTGGTAGATGTGGCACAAGGCCAATTAATGCCGGTAAAACTAAGCCCGTAAACTCGAACAAAACTTCTTGTTTGCTTTTTCCCCTGCGACGATCATTGTCAGTCTGAAGAGATCGACTACATACGTCAATCGTTCATTTCGTCGGGCGGAGAGGAACTCAGACACAAAAGTTGTCTTAGAAAAATGTAAGGCATGCAGTGCGTGCATTACATACATGAACTCTTTGACACTGATAGAGACTCATATCTCCTACTACACTAAACGTTATTATTAGAACAGCCAGTTATTACTGTGATTAACATTGCTAACACGCTTTACAACGAAGATGATCAGTCAATTTCAGTCGATTCCAAGGACAACATCAATATTTTTCATCTTCATCAGATAGACTCATAATCCATTTTGATTTTGTGCTCTTCTTGGGAGGAGATATTTTTGTACATTTTTAGTTTTATCGTCTTCACAGCGGCAGCAAACCAGTTCGCTTCACTTAAAAGTGAATCTATCACTATAGTAACAAGTCACTATATATATATATATATATATATATATATATATATATATATATATATATATATAGTGACTTGTTACTATAGTGAAAAATTCTACACTCAGAGTTTAGTAAATGAAGGGGTTGGGATCTATTGGTTTTTATAAGGTTAAGCTAGCGGAATTTTAGTAGCAATTTCTTCTTTGGTAGTGGGAGGTATGTAGCTTGACCCTTGAGTTAGTAGTGGTAGGTGGTGGGGAAGTAACTGCTCAGCCAAATTTAAAAAAAATTCTTATTGTGACTAATTTGAAGAATAGTATAATTATTGCAATTGATACTTATTTCTATGACGACACATACTAATGATCGCCCTCCCTTTATTTAGGAGTATATTCTGGTATTTATATTTTTGAAATTTTAATTTATTCTCTATTGATTTTTATAGGGTAAAGCTAGCGGAATTTTAGTAGTAATTTCCTCTTTGTTAGTGGGAGGTATGTAGCTTGATTATTGAGTTAGTAGGTAGGGAGGACCCTATATATTCTATGTTCACCCTATACAAGGCTCAAGAGCTACTCTTGGTAGAGTGTTACAGAAAAAGTTTTCTGTGGGAACGGCAAGAGGCACAGTTTATGTGCTAATTCTAAGAAGAAATTGCGTCTATTTGTGAAAATAACTACAATCATCATCACAGCTGTTTTGACATAAAGGCACACTTTAAATCAGTGTGGTTTCTCAACTTCAGTATAGCTGCTTGCTTCCAAGCATGCCCATATTCACAGAACTATCTGTGTTTCTTCTACACAGGACCAGCATGTGATTTATACTGCAAGTATATTTGGGAAAGATAACGGTTAACCCTAGATTTGAACAGGCTAAGATTGTAATGGTCATGGAAGCACCATCTTGTAAGTCGACTTCATAATGTAGGGGTTCGTAGGGAGAAGCTGTTCGAGTTTAATTTACTTTTCTCTAATGTAATATGAAAGGAATGAAGTTGGTTTGCTACAGTGTTAGCAGTTTGGCGAGTCCTGACTGTGAAGTTTAGAACTGGTGGATTTAAGGAATGTAGATCGACTGAATATTTTCCATGGAAATAGCGATAAAGTAGCGAAAAGCACGCAATGTGTTGTCTGTAGAAAAGGGTTGTTGGGCGGAAAATAATTAATCACCCACAAGTCCGCGTAAAAGCATTTGAGCTCTATCAAAAATAAAAAGTGAAGACTGAGCAAGTCTCACCCAGATATGGCAGCAGAAGCAGCACTCATTGTTCGGCCTGAACTGGTCCTTGTAAATACAGAGGACAATACAAGA
This sequence comes from Ascarosepion bandense, assembly GCA_037127315.1. Classification (NCBI taxonomy): domain Eukaryota; kingdom Metazoa; phylum Mollusca; class Cephalopoda; order Sepiida; family Sepiidae; genus Ascarosepion; species Ascarosepion bandense. The sequence goes on from JBBBDQ010001212.1 coordinate 382,756, forward strand.
AATCAGGTAAGGGGAACCGACCATTTCCCAGCTTCTTTCGTATATACAAGTCCCACTTGAGGTCGTTTATCGCAGTGTAAGGTTGATTTGATCTCTGTTGATCTTCAGATGCCATACGGAGCATGGCACATGAAAATGTATTGTGAATGCTTCTGTTTTAACATGCTCGAAGTAGTGTCGAGCCTGATTAATAGGTGGAACTCATTCCCCTAGAAGAGTAGTTCATTTAAGCGAGGAAAAATTCTGATTTCAGACAATCTCTACCTTGCAAACACATCCAATTATCGGAAAGGCTTTGAGTACTGCATCTACGCGAACGCTAACCCCAACCAGTATATGGTGTTTAGTAAGTCGCAATAAAGACAGCAGCTGAGCTGACCGTTTCAGTCTTTTCATGCTACCGGAGTTCAACTGTCCAGTCTAAGATAGTTTTACTGGTGGTTTGCTTATCCCCATTCCTAGTACAGTAATGTATTCTGTGCAGGTTTCTCTATTTTCCATCACCTTTTGTCCAACATGTGAAAACACCGTGTTTTCGTAAACAATTTTACCATAATTTTCAAATTTCAAAGAGTAAATTTTTAATTTAATAGGTTTTATGTAAAATAACGTATTTTCAGGAACCAACACTTTCTTTCTTTCTTTCTTTCTTTCTTTCTTTCTTTCTTTCTTTCTTTCACCTCAACGCAAATACTAATCACTTTTATCATTATCAAGAACCCGAAAAAAAACTGCACAAACCGTGACGTATAGTCTTCCGTGCACCGTGTGCCTTTAGAACGAGGGCGATCATAACTCCAAAATTTCTTGTCCATTTTTAGATCTTAGTAAAGTTTGCCTTTTTTTACCCCTCATAAGCCCAGTTCTGCCAATTATTTCCATAAGCTCGTTAGGTAAGTTATTTTCTGCTCTCCTTTTTCTCTCTTGCCTTCAAAATATTTCTTATTACTTATATTTTCAATTCATAAGATTTTCAACATTCTTCTGTAAAACCACATTTCTGTTGCCACAAATTTTTTCTTCATTTGTGAGGATTGACCCCCATTCAGTGCTATATAAATATTATATAAGTTTTGTATTCTTTGTTTCTGATGAAAATTCGCTGTTTCTTAATATTTTGCTTAGCCTTTGAAAGTCAGTTTTCGATATCCCAACGCGTCTTCGAATTTCGGTGTCGCACCAAAGTTATAACAATAATGTGGAGCCTACATTGTAAACCATACTTTTCGATTTCATGATTTAACTGTCATAATTTGTTTTTACACTTTTCCTATGAGTGAAACTGCGTGTGTTGCGCGTGTGTGTTTCTGTGAGTATTTCATTTGAATGTGTTTGTGTATTCATGAATATATATACAGTCGTGTTTATATTCCCCAGCTCCATACACAATTTCATGTTTGTTACTTTCCTTACGAACGTTATTCTTATGCGACCACATTTCTGGAAATGTCATGAAAATTATTGTAACATGAAAGGACAGATTCATTCAGCTGAAATAACACCTTTGTCATATTAACAGAAATGTCCAAAGCGTCTTGTTAGAATTCAACATTCGTACCAGGAAATTCTCGTTGAATTCTATGCTGTTCCTTTAATTAAGATAAAAGATCTTTTATGCAAAAAATCTTTTTATTCTCTTTCTTTGTTTCCTTTTCGTCGTATTCACGATCACTTATTGAGCACTTACGGCCATATCACGTTGAAACTCTGGTTCTCGTTCGATCCCAAAAACTAAGCAACATGGAGCCTGGTCATTACTTAGATGGATGACCATTTAGGAATACCAGGCACTGTAAGTCTCTACTTATACGCATTAGGCTGTGGTGATACCGAGCAAAAGCGATGGACCGGATGTTTGCGCTTTCACGACCAAAAAGCAAATGACTAAAAGTCGTCGGTGCGCATCCGGGTTCGCGCAGATGTTCCGGTTGAAAAATAAAAATAAATTAAATATTAAATTTCCAGTTCGCGACGCTACGCGAGTTTTATTTATCAGTCAATGGGAAGCCCAGAATCAAATACAAGTGTGAAATCCCAAATGATCTGCTGTGATCCAAAATGAAGATATAAAAAGCGGATACAGAAAGCTTCGACAGGTAGACCGACTCGAGGAGAAGAGAGTAATTAGTAGCTCCCTTGATCGAAAGTCAAGCGGCTTACTACGCTCGCCTCCCTTTCCTCTTTCCTTCTTCCCTGCCTCAAAACTACTTACTGACCTAAGGAGCGACTACATCAAAGACATTCCTTACTCATAGCGCTTCCCATATTCTTGAGCATTAATTCTCTTCCAGCATTTTATGGACATGAACATTTTAACCTCCGTTGGACCTATATTTCAAGTATTACTTCAATTGGAAAAACATTGATATGTGTACATATAAAATGTTATTTTTAAACTCAAATTGCCTTTCTTGATTTGTAATCATTTTATGACTTATAGTGGGCCATCTACAACAAGGCCAAATTCCGTTAACCTGCAACAGTATACAACTGCCCTTCAGTAGAACGGACTCTCCACTATAAACTGGAAAAGAATAGATAAGTAACCCACTATAAGGCCAACACGGTAAAATGTTATGAAGAGAAAGAGTTGGGAAAGGCTTACGTCCAACAAAGGAGTTTCACAAGCTGATTTAGATCAAGCATTGAATACCGAGAACAAATACTTTAACATTCAAACGATACACGATTGTTTCTTTGAATAATAAGCACGTAGATTCATCAGAAAATGACAAAAGAAACATTAATTTTACACAACAAATAATTAACATAAACTCCTTTCTTGTCAATGCACTTAATATTAATTGCATAGCTTCAACATTATGCAGTGAACAATTCAGATAAAAAACAGCCGATAGCGTTGTCGGTATATGAACTTACTGATTCACGCATATATACGTGCAACTTTTTCTTCTTCTTCTCCTTTTTTCTTTTTTCTTTTTCTTCTTCTTCAATCTGTCCAGTGAGTAGGTATTTACTCTTCTCCTCCACTTGAGAGAGATGTGACACAAGGTCTTTTTAACGTGGGGAACCTGAGCGCGTACGCCCAGGTACTGGTCAAAATATTACCTATCCACCGCAGTGGATAGGTTCAAAACCGGTCTAAACTGGTCTTAAAACTGGTCTTAATTTGGTCATTCCCGACCCCAGCCCGAAGGCCGGGGCCAGGTGAGTATCAAAATTTTCAAACCTTCTAGATAGTTCAACTGTCTCTTCCTGATGTAAAATATAAGTTTCCTTTTTTGCATAGACTTTAAATGTATAAACAATGCAAGTCATCAAATACGTTGGTACATCAATACGTCTGCAGGATAATGATAGCAAAAACATTTGTAATGCAAAAATTTAATTTTTTCAAAATAATTTTCTTTTTCGTTGATGCACTTAAGTCAATGTTTTCTATAGAGCGCATAAATCACACATTAAACAGTAAGAATCTCAGATCAAAATTCAGTTACTACATTTGTCAGGCTATGAACTTATTGACCCACTACCGTATATTTAATATTTACTCAATAATCAAAATCACGTAACCAGGAAAAACAAGTTATTAATGTCATCAATATTAAGAATGGTTCGAAAGCGATGTAAAAGTGAAAAGTCAATGCCGAACAAAGGGCGTTATTCTGTTATCTATACAATCATTTGGGGGACAATATCCTCCCAATTATTTTTCTGTTTTTAATATCCGTGGAGCTCTTTCATAATAAATCTGGTTTCACGCCTTAAGATCACAGTTTATCACGTTGGAAACTGCTTGGTGGGTCAGAACAGCATATAACTGGCTGGACAGTATGTGAAACCCTACGAAAGACATTTACAAACAGCTTTGTTTTTGAATCTGAACAAAATTTACAGAAAAATAAAAGAATCTTGACAAAGGTTATAATCTATGATGATAAGAATAAAATTGTCAGTCAGATGATCACGAAAGGTTTATGATGCTCGAGAGAGAAATTTGATGCAAAACAAAATGACAAATTTCCTCATAACAGGGAAATTAAAGGAAGCATAGAGAGAAAAAAATAATGATAAGATGAAGAATAAATCGATGATAGACAAAATGTGCCAATGTTTTCTGAAAGTCTGCCAGATATATTTACCAAAATTACACAAAACTATTTTATTTAATAAAATCGCTATTGACTTCAAGCACAGTCTCCAGACGTCCTCGGAATCTTCTGCAACTCTTTTGGATGGTCTTCTTGTTTAAGCTGATGAATGTTACCCTAACCCTTGCCTTCAGTTAATCTTTGGTGTTACAAGTAGTTTTGTTGGTTTCTATCAATTGCGCCCCACACATAATAATCAAGGGTGTTACAGTCTGGGGAGTTAAACGGTCGGTTATAAGGAATGATTGTCTGACTGGGTTCTCATGCTCGTGTGACATGGTGCAGAGTCATGTGACCAGGTATAGGGTTTTCCAGCAACTATCCTCTTAAACCCAGGGCATCAGTATTTCCCTGGCTATAGGCCTGATTGACTTGGAGGGATCATTTTCAATAATGGTTTGGATGTCACCAACAAATTGGAGAGTTCTTTTTTTTTTTTATCAATTCGGGAGTTCTTTTCTTAACGACCAGAGAGTTTCCCGAGATTCTGTACCATCCTAATCATCATTAGACTCCAAATTATTTTAAAATGTTCATATTGGAGCTTCCACCACGCATGCCAAGCGGTACTGCATCCCGTTTTCAAGTTTCTGGCGGAGTCAATTGCATGATGGTATTCCTTTTTCCACAGAGGGTGCCCAACTGACTCTCTGTGCAGTCGAGAAAATAAAAAACAACGCAAAGGCGCTGAATAAAAAATATAAAAAAATAACGACAACTTACCCATCGCAGCCTATATATATATATATATATAATGTGTGTGGTTTGGAATAATTTTATATAGTAACAATAATAATAATTTCTTATTAAGAAAATCGAAGAGGAGGAAAGAGAAGTAAAGGAAAATAAGTGGGAAGAGTAAAATAATTTGAGATGAAAAGAAGCAAAGGAAGAATGATATTAAAAAATAAGTACATTTTAGACGAAATTAGTATAAATATGTACTTGTTTCGTTCAGTTTGTTCATATGTGTTTTATCTATCTTCTTATCTACCAGACCAAAATAGATATAGAGACACCTAAAAACGTTATCTGTGACGCTAATGATTTCTTAAAAGCGGTGATAAATTCTCCCATGGAGGAAAAATCAAAAAGTAATTTCTGATACTTTTCATTGCGTAAAAAATGCTAATAGACTTGAAATAATCAGAGAAGAACTACCACTACTACAACTGCTACAACAATAATAATAATAATGATAATAATAATAATAATAATAGTATTAGTCATAAACACTAGTAGACAGACGATGGTAGAAGAGTTAGAGTAAAGAAGGAATACATGAGGTAGAAAAAAAAAAGAAGGAAGAGAATTCGATAAAGAAAAAAGAGATAAAGAGGAAGGAAGTCAGGATGCAAATATATAAAATTTAGAAGTCAAAGAAGAGAGAAACAGGGTGAAAAGAAAGAGAAAAATTCACGTCGTATTTGGAGCGAGTAGATTCGGGTGCTTGTTCTCTTGATAAAATCGATAAGAGACTGTGAGTTTTTGCAGCCATTTTCTCTGTAGTTTGCACCTTCATGATATCGACGTCATTCTCAGGTTGTGGAGAGTGGAATGGTGAAGATACGAGGGAAGCAGCCAGCGGTGAAGAAAAAAAAAGTAAAACAAAATCACCAACAAAACAATATGGCGGTGTATAACTGCCTAAAAGAAGTCCAACAAATTGATAAAGTTCAGGAAGGAACAGAAAGAAAATTAAAAAATAGTAATAATAAAATAAGACACAATTGTCGTTATCTAATTGTACTGACGATGTGCTTGTTTGTCTGTTAACAAAGACATAGCGTTCAACTAACAGGTATTTTTCTTTCCTTAAGTCTCTTTATTTCGATCAAAACTTTAAAAATATTTCAATTTTTTATGCAATTATTGGATATTTTCTTTTGTTCTACGTGTAATAACTTGTTTAAAATTTTGGCAATATTATGAGAAAGAAAAGCATAGAATGCTGAATGTAGGCCGTGGTAAATTTCATATCTATCTGTGCGTTTGAGAAATTGTGTATTTATTCATTGGCACAATATATATATATATATAGCATAATGATAAGCCATATTATTGTCTTAATATGTATAGGAAAAACTACTAAAAAGTTGTAAGTTAAAAATTTATTTTTTTGACAGTATTTATTTATTTCTATTATTATTATTATTATTATATATATATATATATATATATATATATATTTGATATTTCAGACCGGCCTCGGCCTTTCATCAGAAACAAATGATTTTAAAATTTAAACTAGAAGCGTTCGTCGCGAAAAGCGTCGGTCGCGTGATGTAGAAAGCAATAGTTTGAATATTTTAAATGTAATTCTAACTGTAATAGTACTTTTAAATGTTGTTTTAAAGAATTTTTTTAAGTGTATCTAAAAAATGTTTAACTATAGAAATATTTATAAAGATTCAAAATACCTAAGTTCCTATTTAACCCTAGCCTATATGTATTTAATTTTAAAATCCAAAATTAATTTTTCTTTCTGCGTGAGTATGTGGAACGAAAATCGGAATCTATCGGACGCTTTTAGTTTAAATTTTAAAATCATTTGTTTCTGATGAAAAGCCGAGGCCGGTCTGAAATATCAAATATATATATATATATATATATATAATAGAAAATAAATACTGTTAAAAAAAATATATTTTTTAACTTAAAACTTTTTAGTAGTTTTTCCCCTATATATATATTTAAACTATCGCCCGGTTCACACTCCACCCACATCTATTGAACAGGTGAAGAGGCTCATCCCTTGTTTCCTGCTTAGGATGTGGTTTCCGGCTTTCTCTTTTCCATTCTTTTTACCCTTACGTAGCCCCCTGCGCATCAGTGGCGTTACCGCCTTGCTTGGGGTGATATGATTAAAAAAAAAAAAAAAAAAAAAAAAAAAAAATATATATATATATATAGTTTGTGTGTGTGTGTAGAATAATATCTGAACAAAAGTGGAGATAAGATAGTCAATTACGAATTTCGTCCCTTGTAGGTGTCCACAGGCTAGAATGAGAAAGAAACCCATAAAAACATTTTTCGCGTACCAATTTGTTTTAATACGTCCGCCTGTTTAAAAGGTCGACCCCCCCCCCCCCCCACATACATACATACATATATATTTTACAGGCTTTGGGACTGGTTCCTCACACCAAAACAAGAAAAAAGTCCATATAAACATGTCCGCAAATCTATCATTTTCGAATTATTAAATTTAAAGTAAATTTACTATAGATAACGCTGTGTTGCCATTAGACTAAGTTACATTTGTCATTTGTGGCTAGTCTGTCTTCAATGCTAATTGATTTAACTGAGAAATGTTCATTTCACAATGGCAGGGTATTCATATCCTGTGCAGGTAGATATGATTTTTACATACGACCGCGCGAATGGTAACGGCTGTATCAGATTGCGCCTTCAGACCGAAGGCAGTCGATTCATCCAAACTTTGCTGCTGTTTATCGTCGCGTTGCGAACACAGTATTCATGGCACCACCAACTATGCATCTACAAAGACAGTTATTTTTGATAAAGGTTGTATATCTATATCTGCATATATATCTATGTATATTTATATCTATATAGACAGTTTAATCGATAATTTATTGTCTATATACTGAGCAGTCGACAAAACAAAAAAAAAATGGATATGGATGAAATGAGAAATATAAAATAGCAACAATTTACCTATCGGACTCTGTATATTACATTAATTTGTTTTTTTTTATTGCTTTAAACATTTTTAATTCATTTAAAATTATGAAAATGTTATGAACTCAACAATTTAGATATATTTTTCATTTTTATTAAGTATTTTTTAAGTATTAAGTAAAATGTAATTACATGCCAACACTATATTGGATATCTATATTAGAATAGACTCTCCTTTTATTATATTTTAATCTCACCCCAAGCAAGGCGGTATCGCCACTGGTGTGCAGAGGGCTACATTAGAGAAGAGTGAAAGTTTAAGCAGAAGAGCGAAAAGACTAACCAATACAGGGGGTGTCGGAGAAAGGGCAAGAGAAGGATGGGAATACCAGTGTGAAGACAGTTGCGAGTGTAGACTAAGAAAAGAACAAGATACACGGGGTGATGGGGAAAGGACGAGAGAAGGACTCTGTCGAGAACCCTGAGATGAATGGCAGGGGCGCCCAACCAGACATGATAACAGTATTCAATGCACGGTCAGATTTTGTAAAATTTTATGAAAAATATGAATTATTAGTCTTGGCATTTCGTTTTCAGTCGCTTTCCCACTGCTGACTTCATGAATTTTAACAGCAACGTCTCATCGTTTTACAGTAGAATAACTGTATGTTCTATGCTAACAGTTTATTCTATCGCTATTTTTGTCTGTGGAACTCTTTTCAGGCTCCTTGCTTTCCAGTTTACTTTAATCCTCAAAATTTAAATGCAATATCAGTCGTTATCTTATGTCTTTTTAATTTCTGTTCTGTTATTGTTCCCGTTCCTTAATAGTATTTTTCTCATATTATCTTGCACTTAGTAATCCCTTGCGTCTTATGCTTGGAGGGAAATGATTAAAAAAAATAAACATTTATTTTATCTGCTGACCTGCGCACTCGAGAAAACTAAATTTGTTTTTTATTTGACACTATCTGAAAGGCACTAGCAAATAGAAGAAAAGCACAAATTTTCGATAGACTGAAGATATACTGATGACCAGACGAACGAACGCAGTAGAAAATGGTAATTAGTATTTTTCGTCTAACGGAGAAAAAAAAAAAGGAAAAGTAAAACAAAGTGGGCATCTGGTTTTGGTCAAGACTAGGATTAAGAGATAGCATATTCTAAGGACCCCCTAAAAGAATAGATTCTATTTTTACGATAACTGAAAATGAGCGGTCAGCTTAGATAATATTTTTATGATCATTGTATATAGAGCGACCTCCGGTAGTGAAATTCATTCGATTGATAAAAACTAACTTCTAAGAGCAGAAAGGCTTCCAAAAGAATATAGAAAAGAAATGGTATTAAATTTTTTGTCCGACGAAAACGAACACACACACGGGCACGATAAGAGTGAATTTTGGAGCGATAATTAAAATTTGGTCGTTTGGATTAGATTACGCCTACCGCCTGTGGGACGGGTTTAGTCAGATGACCAAAGAGGAGCAGGGCAAGTGGAATTTCAGGAAAGTCGCAGAAACGTACTACACCCCTCGAGCAGTGATGATGAGAGGCACTCACACAAAGCAGGAAGGAGACGGGTTTGATCAAGAGGAGATACTCCCCCATATTTGGGCATTTACAGGGAGAGCCTTGATTGGTTGTTTAGGGAACGTTAACATTCTCAGAGAACATCATTCCCCACTCTAGCATTTGGTCCATAAAAAGAACAATGCCGAGTAGAGTGAGTTCGGTCGGCCACCGAGAGTGAGGTGGTTCAGGCCGCCGAGGAGACAATGACAAAAATGCAGAGAGTATGCAGAGATGTTGTAGACAGAAAATGACAGCAAACCAGGAGACAGTGTATGCAGACCAGAGAGACTCTACAGAAACATGACACACGAGAGATTCAACGGTACAAAGAGAACGCAGTCAAGACGGAGACTGGTGCAGGCCAGAGGTCAGTGGCAGACCGGAGAAGAGAAACGAAACCGTCGTTTCGCCTGATCTGATGTGATTCGTCGCTCTGAAGAAAAACCTTCGACTTAAAGAATTGTTCTAGAAGTCTCTTTAAAAACCAAAACAACAAACACCGTGTCACGATAATCGAGATGTCAATTGTTATTGCAAGAAAAATATAGACTTGTTCGAGTCATCAATGGCTGTAGTAACAACTTTGTATCCAAGAATTGCATATAAATACTTTTCTTTCAGCAAAGTTATTTTTTTCGTGTGACTTTACTGTGAACGGAACAAACCAAGTCATCGATTCCAGTCGACCATTCGAACCAAGCTAAACTTGCAATCAATCAACACAACGTAAGGTGAGACAAGAACTTGGGTCAAAGCGGTCTACTTCACGATCAACCGAGGGGACCAAGCTTGAGAGCAGACTATCCGCGTGATGGACGTCATACATATATATTTCGTTCTTAGTTTATATATTATTCTTTTGCAGTACTTCGGACTTCTCTGATATTTACGTCGGTATATCAATAAATCTGCAGGAAAATGAAAAATAAACGGTTATTTTACTTAATTATTTTTCAATACCATTTTCTTTGTCAATGAACTTTATTCAATGGTGAGAATTTGTCACATAGAATGAATATTATAGTTGAACATTTCAGATTAAAATTCAGCAAATAATTATTTGACTTATTGATCCTCAATGTTATGTTACATCCAGAGACACTTTCATTTTTGATTTACAGCAGTTTTACTACATCTTACTGCTCTCCTATATGGTTCTAATGTCTTATCTTCAAAATTTAATCAGTCCTATCTTTTAAGCCCTTACACTTACTTAATTTAACTTTTTCATTGCATCAGTCTATTTTAATCTATCAAACATATCACACTCTGTTTTCTATGTATATTAGACGAGAATGCCACTAGTACGTAGGGGGTTACAGGGAGTGAAAGTGAGAGAAAAGAATGAACGAGGAAAGGACAAAAGCTGAACTGGTTTCAGGAAGATAAAACATGGCGATTGACGTTGCATTTAAATTTTTGAAGATTGTAGTTATCAGGGAAGTAAGTAAACGTAGGAGAGTTCCACAGGCGAGAAGTGCGATAAAAGAAACTGTAGGAGTAGAAGTGGCGATTGCATTTAATCATTTAGCCATTTCAAGAATAAAAGAATGGGACCTAGATGCCAACTTAGTTGCATGCATTCATGTAGTCGGTGCACCAGGGAAAAATCTTAGGATCAGTTGCCAGGAAAATATTTTTATAAAAAACGGAGAGAAGCCACTCCATGTCGGCGAGAAAGTGATTGAAGTAATATCAGGAGCACCAGACCAGATAAGGCAGCGTTATTCAATGCATTGACGAATGGTAGATTTGTAAATGAGCAAAATGGTCTCTGACGAGAAAATTTTTTAGGCACAGCACAGTGATCCAACTTTCCTTTGCTGTAGATTAAGCTATTGATTCGATGTAGTTGCTTCACTACAAGTCAGTTGATAACGTAATGCCAAGAAGATGCAGCGTGTTACTCTCCAATAGTCTAGCATCAGCCATGCTGATGGCAGGCAGAAAAGTTTCTCTATTGTGGTTAAATGAGAGTAGTTTTATTTTAGAGGTGTTAAAATTAACTTACATACCTTTCCCAGTTTGCGTATATTTACGGAGATTCACCGGAAAACCAGCAGATTTAATCATACTCAGCGATACAGTCAGTCAGTTAAGTGTCATACGTGAAACACGCTTGGGCGATCATGTCTCGAAAGAGACATGACTGACTGGGCAGAAGATTATCCCGCACTAGGTTGCCATTGCTTTCTGCACTAGATTGGTTACCAGCCAAGGCTATAGAATCTAATCTGTCCTGTAAGTTAACCCATAACTGGAAGGAAGAGACGGACTAATACCTTTCCCAAGGGTATTTGCGTGTAAGTGAATGCAATGAATTCAACTGGAATTTGAACTCTGCCCCCCCCCCCCCCCCGATTTCTCGTTCCGAGCCGATATCCACTGCGCCACAACGCACATCTTACGTTTAAAATAAAAGTTTTTCAAAATATAATATATATTTTTAGAGATTTAGCTTCATGTGAATCTGTTTCTGATACGTCTCAGGAAAAAAAAACTAATTATCATTCTTCCCTTTTCATTCCACTTTCTTGCTCCTCTTTCCTTTTTCTTCTTCCGCCTCCTTTCTTTCTTTCTTTATTCTTTCTTCTTATTTTTCTTTTCTTCTTTCTCCCTTTTTCTTCTTGATATTAATAGTATCAACAATGACCTTTTTATTTTGTTCCTTTTCCTCTTATTCATTTTTCATGTACCCATTCTTGTTTTCTATTCTTTTTCCATCAGTTTTATTCATACATTTTTTCTTTTTTGTTTTCCAGATTTTCCCCTGTTTTCTTTTTCGAAATAACCCATTTAATTCGAGATAATCATCAAAAGAGACCATAACCCAGCTCACCGGGGCTTTTGTATATTTTCCTGTACAAATTATCGTCTTATAACGGTCATTATTTCAACCTGTTGAAAATAATTTCCCCCTCCAACTTTTTCTTTCATGCACATATATTGCAAAAGTAATTTGACATCATTTGCACTCGGGTGGTTGCGTCTGCTTTCTTGCTCCATTAACGCGATTAGATAGCGTCTCCTTCAATTTTATTTATTACTTAGATGTTTTTTCCTGCTCCTTACAGACACTGAATTCTTGACAAAAGTTCAAAAACCCGTTTGTATTTATAAAAAAAGGGGGGGAAAGATTAATGAACTGCATTACCTAAATCATAAAGAATAGCATAAAACAATCTTCTGCATCCTTGGTTAACATCTGTTGGTTGAGTAGAAATATGCTTAGCATGCAGGTTGTGTTACAGTATACGATTCTGTAGGCATCTCATTCCACTATTCGAATATAAGAAAATCAAAATTATTCCTACGTATGCACCCTAACAAACACGGAAATTATATTTGTTTTGTTATAAACCTAGAAATTATTTAATTTAAACAGATTTATAAATAACTAGCAGTATAGCCCGGCGTTGCTCGGGCGTAATGAAAGCTTTAAAACTAATCCATGGCCCGGGAGCTCAGACTCTTTGGACGTTGGCACGAAAGACTAAAAAGCAATAGTTGTTTCCAGTTAAAGCGAAACCGGAGACTGAAAGAAAAATGAATGGATGTAAGTCAAATTTTGATTTTCTGTTATCGATATCAAATTTTCTGCACTATTTTAAGAACTGCAACCTTGAAACTTCTGAATATCGTTTCTTATGTCTTTGTCTATGAGTGTATCAAATTTGATTAAAATCGGACCACTCCTTCTATAACCCGATTTTTTCGATTATCGATATTTATCGGTGGTACCTCGACACAAAACTTAGCTAAGAACACTCGCAGACGCTTATAGTACAACTGTGTAAATTTTCAAGAAAATCGGTTCAGCCATTTCGGAGTCTATAGGTAACGGACACAGACACACAGACAAAGTTCGATTTATAAATAAGTTTAGATTAGATGATTTTAACTTAAACGGTAGTAGCCAATAAAACAACTTCCTCTCAGTCAAGCCAAACGTATTCACCAGCCAATGAATTACGACAGGATAAGCCAACCGACTCAGAGTATTTTCTTTTCTTCGGATCAATTGCAAATGATACAGCTGCTTAATACTTATAGAGAATATACTGCTTTATCTGTCCGCCTCACTCCACACTCTATTTTTATTTCTGTTTGTTAAATCCATCCATTGACGCTAAGTCATCGTAAATTTTCTTTCGTCTCCATCTTGATAAGTGCTGACTAAAGAACCAGTCAGCTTCCTTTAAACTATTCGCATGGTAATTTTTCTCAGCACACCTTTCTTTTACAGGTAAATAACAGTGTAGATATAAAGTTCCGCCAATAAATCTCGCAGTGTTTTCTTTGTCGCTTTCTGTTATTGAAAGCACTAAATGGAGCTGTAATAAGGTTGCGCATATAAGCCACGAGTCATTCTGTCTGGTATCTCTTCTATGATTAACCCCTGCATGAATATTTTAACATCATGGCAGACAGTCACGAACGATACTCATTTTTTCACTTTAAAAATGTCCCTTTAACTAAAGAAATTTGTGATTGGTTTTCCGTTCAGGACATATTTTTAAAGAAATACGAAAGATATTTCTTATAAAAAATATTTCCTTCAGATTTTTCGAAACAGAAAATAATTTTTTCATATCATCCAATACGCAATTAATTTAGAAAATAAATAAGCATTCAGCGTAAGTTTAAGATAAAGGTTCAACGTCAAATTTCGTCATGACAGCAATTTATTGGGCAGTAAATTCTTGTGTCGTTAGGTAGGTTACGCACTGTTTCCCTCTGTCTCCCCTGCTTTCAAATTATCATACGAGTGTCAAATTTTCCAAGCTATTATTATGTGTTCTAGAAATTTCAACCATTTTTTTGTGATTATAAATGTAAGTCTGCTGTTTATTTCCATTTTCCTAAAAAGATGCATTATAATCCGATTAACTTAATTAAAAATACTATGTCAAAGAGAGGATTGCTGGTTTTATGAAGGCGTCACAATTAGTTATGACTAGGGCCACTTGATGTAATGATTATTAAGCTTTTCATACTAGATCGATTACGACTGAACAATGATTTCGTTCCTCACTGAATGCTCTATACTTTTGGACTCATACTAAGTCTAAGCTATGCGTAGAAAATTGCTATTAATTCTGACAAGGCACGTGGTTATTTCTCTTCTAATCTAACTACTAATTTTCACTCTTATTTATTCCAAGATGCCCTTGATATGTTACGTGGTGGAACCTATACGAATATAAATACCCAATCCCTACTAACTCGCATGTGTATAATTAATTACAAACTTTTTGCGAGGCAACATAATTCGATAGTCATATGGTAGCGACAACTATGCTCCTTGTTGTACACTTTATATTTTCATTTTGTCACTGACGTTATATGTCGCTACCTCTATAATGGACATTCTTGGAATCAATCAATTGATCGATTCGTTTTTTACAGCTTATTAGTGATTTGCAGATTATTTAAAGCCAAAAATATTTTTAGATCGTGAAAGTTTTGCATTTATTTATATTTTGGAGGTAGTAATGGTTTAATAATTACAAGTCTCACTAATTAATTGGGAGAAGAAGCGGTGGATTCACACCTTTCCCAAGGGTATTTGCATAGAAGTGAATATAATAAAACCCAACAGGAATTAGAACTCGGTTTAACGATTCCGAATCATTAACCATTACACCATCCGCACATCCGAGCTTACAACATTAGGTATTCCTAAGTTGTCTCCCATCTTGGTAATAATTAGTCTTGACGTTGCTTAACTCCTAACATCGCACAGGAATTAGTGCTTCAATGTGATGCGGCCGTAAAAACGGAGTCAATCAAATGTATACCACAGTTGTAAAATGTTTTGGAGAATTTTAACGTTAAAAGAACTATCATTATTATTATTATTATTTTATAATTATTTATCATTATTATTTTAACGTTAAAAGAACTATCATTATTAAAGGGGCAGAAGAAAACATCGCTTCCACACGATGGCGACTATTATTGCTTTTATGTCTCATGTCCTTTCAGGACGTAGAAGATCATGATTTTCTACAATTTCTAGTCATTTGTGGTTCTAAGTAACTAATTTACTGACCGTCATGTTTTTCTTCTATCGTTCATTCACACAAATTAGTTAAATACGTAACTCCTTCTGTCCGCTTAACTTTACTTTCAATATCTTGTGAGTGCCAAGTTCTTCAGGTTATTTTTCCTCATTATGTTCCCAAGAAATTTTATTTGTCTTTTTCTGATTGCATGTATCAGTTTCCGGGTAATACCTATTTTCGTGAAAACTTCATCGTCTCTTACATGTTTTGTCTATGGTTTTCTTAGTATTTCTCGTTATTCATTGTCATTTGGCAAATCAGATATGACGTAGCTAGTTAGCATTCTTTTCTATTTTTTTATTACTTTGTTTAGTTTCTGGGAAGCATCTTCCGCTATTACGATGTCCCTCAGATTTCTATATCACATTTTCCGTCATCTTTTCTAAATTATGTAGATAGTTCCACTTGCATTGGCTGTTCTGATAGCCCTCTGATCTCTTTTGACAACAGTTTTTTTTTTCTCAAGGAATGGAAACTGTAGACTTTATTAACAAAGAAACATACATCAAATATATTCGCTCTGCTATATTAAAATTGTATAAACATCTTTATACATTTTGATATTGATTCATTGCTTTGGTATATACATAAATCTTCAACAAAACAATGTCAAAGTTAGTTATAGTTGCGTTAAAAACGTAGATAAATATATTTCTCAATATAATGCAATGATATCAAATAAAATATTTGGCCTACAGAAACAACATCCGTCACCCAACTAATAGCAAAAATGACTCTTCTAAAAAAAATTGCAACTGACGAAAAAAATAAAACCTGCCCATTAAATGGCTAATGTTTGCCCGAAAGTATTGTTCATACAGCTCGAATTCATTCAAATGATGATGATGTTAAATTTTACTTTGGAAGCACTTCTAACAGATGAAAGATAAGATTTAACAACTACATGTTGTCATTAAACAACAGTAAATACAGCAAAAGTACTGTTTTATCCTTACATTATTGAAAATTAAAAAAACAACAACAAGAGCCCAATTATTACCGGTAATATCGTAGCTAAATCCAAACATTACAATAGAAAAGGAGATAAATATGATCTATGCTTCTTAGAAAAACTTGTAATCTTAAACCATATCAAGAATCCAAATGTATTTAATAAGAAAAGTGATTTAATGAACCCATGTTGTCATAGAAAAAAATACTTACTTAAATTCTTCGACCCAGATTGATATAGTTCCTTCTTTTACGTTTGCCTATTTCATTCATTCATTCTTTCTTTCTTTCTCCCGCAATATTACTTTTAACAATTATGAATTAAACATATTTTATTTTATTTTTGCTCCTTAAATTTTTTAATTCTAAATTTTACCTCTTAATTTTTCTTTTCTTTTATCTTATTTTTATTTTTATTTAACATTTTAAAATTTTAATTTTCCCTACATTTTTATTTGAATATTTAAGACTCATGATTTACGCCTCTTTGTATTCTTCTCCCTGCATTTTATTAATTTTAATTTAAATTTTTATCCACATGTAACCGTAGAATATCTAATTTTTTAATCTTGCTATTAAAAAAGCAGTGACTTAAATTTATAAAATTGAATTCCTACGAACATTGAGTGAACTTAAATTCAAATCTATTAAACTGCCAGTTTGAAATATGCACCTGATGATTGCATAACGCATGAAATTCCGAGTCGTGCCATAGATGTAGGATTATATATATAGTCATCTGCAGACAGATCAATTTTGGTGTATCACAGCTCATCAGTACGGTTAGACATTCGATTTCCTTTAACCCAGGATTGAAACCCGACCAAATTGGAGTCAGTCAGCAATTCTACCTCTGAGCTATGGGCGCTAGGAGGCAGACTTTTAGTGTATGATGTATGATACTATATATATATATATATATATATATATATATATATATATATATATATATATATATATATATATATATATATATATATATATATATATATTTCTTAATTAAATTTCTATAAACAAAGAAGTATTTAAATATAAGTTTTAACAGGAGAAACTTCGATAACTTTTTTAACAGTAGAACCTTAAACTCCCAACATGGTATTTTCATTCGTTTGCTAAACCTCTTATTGCGTATGAAACGATACGTTAAATTTTTTTGTTACTTATAATAATTCCAAATGGGAGTATATTTAGGACATATGAAGCAGAGACAATCACAGATGCACAGATGAATCTCGAAGAAACTGTGTTCTTGATTGTCATCAACATTCCTGGGTGTAGTCCTAGTGTTGCTGCACAATTGAGTACCCGACCAGTTCTTTCTCCATATCTTCATTGAATTCCGGAAAGTTATTCATTTATAATGTGTTTTCGGCAAGAAAACGTGACAAAGTCCATTGCTCACCAGGTTAAACCACATCTAGTATTAACTTAACGAATCGCCTTGATCAAATACACGTGGCCGTTGAGTCTAGTTTTTCTAAAGTTGTTTTTCATTCTTTTTCACTTTTCCTTGTAGTGTGTAGTGTGTTACAGAATAAGAGGTACCATCCCAAGTTATGTGACAATGCCAGTAAGACTACTGGCATTGTCACATAACTTGGGTTGGTACCTCTTATTCTGTGACACACTACCTCCAGTGACTCTTGAGCCTTGTACAGAGTCGTAAACTGTTCGAAGATGTTAACATGCACGTATTTTTCTTGGTTAATTACAACAGGCCATATAAATTATTCCGTTCAAAAGCACAGATTTGCTTGTCAGCTCCTTGATCATAACCAGTTTCCGACAAGTTTGCTCACTGTGCATCGCTGTTCGTGAGCGGGAATAGTAGGGAAAGAATCATAGCCGGACATCGAGAGGAATTTTTTTTTAGATTGAAGAATGAAATACTAGATACTTAGAAAACACTACCAATTGGAAGCCGTTTGGACAAAGTAGGTTACCCGACATGAAGATACTTTTAGCTAGGCTCCAGCCGCAAGATTATGCACTACTTTTTTCAAAACCTTCCTCCTTATAGTTTACATTAAGCTGTGGTGCATGAGTCTGGTATACAATGATGAAACTAGGTGTCATGATGGGTGCATTTGCATTTTCGCGTCATTTTGTTTTTTGATTTTTAGCGTGTTGTTTACTCATAAAAGTTGTTGTCACTGGTTCTCCAATGTAAACCATCAATTACTAGTAGTGAGAACACTGTGACCGAATAATAATAATAATAATAATAATAATAATAATAATATATGCATATTAGTTTTTGTTTGGTAACTTCTATTTTTCTTAAATGAGAAAGCACAGAGAAAACTTAATTGGTGTTTAATTCAAATTCATTGTCTTCTTTTTGTTCTTTTCTTTAGTTAATAAACTGTTATATGAATATTTATAATGACATGTTAATTAAACACGTGATACTTCTATGCTCCCATTCATTCCCATCTTATGAATATTAATAAGTTATTGTCATATCGTTCAGAAAAGAAAATGTTTCTTGATCCTTTTCTCGTAAATTACGCTGTAGTATTGTGATTGACTAATTCTCACTGGCGGATCATGTGACATTTTCCTCTGGCATCATCTCTTTTCTGTTTAATTTTTCACTGTCTCACTTCATAGTGAGTGCCAAGTTGAATATTCATTAAACAGGACTAATTTGTCTTCTGGCAATTTCCTCTTATATGCACCACCCCACTGCGCCATCACTTCCTCATTTTTAAGCACTTAACATGAACTCTCTTACTTATTATTTTCTAAAAATTTATTTTTTATTTTTTTCCCATTTATCATTTACTGACCCTACTTTGCAAGATTTTTTCTTCTTATGACCGTGTCCCTAACCTCCATCCTTTTCTGATGTTAACGATAATTATATTTTTTGTTTCCATTTCCTGTAAAACTTCGTCCTTGCTCCCATGTTCAGTTCTAAGTATTCTCAGCATCCTTCTGTAGAACGATATTTTTTTCTTCAATACTTTCTTACGCAGCTCGAGACGATATGTTTTTAAGTTATATTCTGGTAGCTTTTGTCTAAAAAGGTAGGATTTACAAGGTAACAATTCGTTGTCATTCACTTTTCTTTCTTTACTATCAACTAAGGCTATATACGCTAGTCTGTCTTGCTATTTACCCATAGCTAGCAGGGTGTGGAGGGGAAGAAGAGATGGATTGATACTTTTCCAAAGGATATTACCACATAAGTGAATGCAATGAATTCGACTGAACACACACACACACACACACACACACACACACACAACCTCCATCCTCCCACAAAACAAGAAAATTTATATTTTGCTGTCCGACATTATTAATCCAACGTTGTAAAGTATGCAACTAATTTGTTTACATTAGGGTTAAGAAATAATAAAAATAATAATTAAGATATTAGCGTAAATGAATATATATATAACTTAAATAGCTCCTCCATAATTTGAAAATTTTCGGTTGTTTAAAAATTCAAATCGTGCGTTCGTAAAAATCCCTGTCCGTACTTTTGAAAAACGGAAAAAGTAGTTATAATAAATCGCCTGAAGATACCGAATGGTGAAGCCTTCTTCTTCTTCTTCTTCTTCTATGTGGCCTGTCCCTTCAGGACGTAGGCGATCATGGTTCTCCACGTTTCCCTATCCCTTGTGGCTCTTAGTATGTTTGCTCCTGTTGCTCCTGGCAACCCCCGTTCCGTCATCCACCTGATCAGACCCTGCAAATACGTCATCCGCTGCCTTCCTCTGTCTCTCCTTCCTTCTATCTGTCCAGTCAGTATCAGGTTCTCCAGGCTCTCCTTCCTCATTGCATGTCCCAGGAACTTCAGTTGTCTCTTCCTGATGCTCAGCATCAATTTCCTTTTTGTTGCCATTCTTTCTAACACCTCGTCGTTGCTTGTATGCTCAGTCCACGATATCCGTAGCATCCTTCTGTAGAACCGCATTTCGGCCGCTTCCAGTTTTGTCCTCATTTTCGATGATATTGTCCAGCATTCACTGCCGTATTGAAGAACTGACATCACGTAGCAGTCTAGCACTCTTTTCTTCGTTTCTATTGAGATTTTCCTGTGTGTTAGTATTTTGCTCGTCTTCTGGAACGCGTCCTTTGCCATGCCAATTCGCCTTCGGATCTCCGTGTCGCACTTTCCATTTCCTGTTAGAACACTTCCTAGGTACTTAAATTCTTGTACTTGTTTGATTTTGTTATTCTCCACCTGTATTTGGCATTTTGGGTTGTATCTTTTGCTGATGACCATGCACTCAGTTTTCTTAAAGTTTATTTGTAGTCCCTTCTTGTCACTCTCCACTGCTACTTTCTGTATGAGGTCTTGTAGTTTCTTTCCGTGTCCGCAATCAGCACTGTATCGTCCGCATATCTTATGTTGTTCAGGTTGTGGCCTCCAATAACAAATCCTGGCGTGTCATCTAGGGTCCTCAAAATATTCTCGCTGTATAGGTTGAACAAATCCGGTGAAAAGACACATCCTTGTCTTACGCCTTTTTCTATCTTTGTGTATCTACTGAGGTCGTTACCTGTCCGTATGCAAGCCGTTTGCTGCCAGTAGAGATTCTTGATTATTCTTATGTCTTTGCCGAAAATGTCGAGATTGCCCAGCATCTCCATCACATCTTTGTGTCGTATTTTGTCGAACGCCTTCGCGTAATCAATGAAGCACAGGTACAAGTCTTTCTTCATTTGCAATGCCCTTTCAGAGAGCTAGGTTGCGGAAATAACTCATTTCCAAAAAAAAAAAAAAAAAAAAAAAAAAAATTCAACAATATAGATATATTGAATACTTTTTAATACAACTGTGTATTGTGCTAATTCAATTATGACTAAAAATACCTAATTATTTATATATATTATTATTATGGACTCTTCCGTCGATTTCGACGTATGAGCGTTTAACACAGACAACCACACAAAAAATTGTTTAAAGTGGTGAAGGCTTGTGTAGCACCAGCCAAACTTTTTGGAACCGCTGATAACAAACAATCGGTGCAGACGTCTGCCACAGATCGCATGAACAACAGACCTCAGTTATTTAACCCATTACTGGAGGGAAGGGACAGATTAATACCTTTCCCAAGGGTACCAGTGCGTAAGTGAATGCAAAGTGTTCGAGTGGAATTGGAACTCGGCTCACTGATTTCCCCCTCCGAGCCGACATCCATTGCACCACAACGCACATCCGTCAATAACGATTACAGCACCTGGTATTCCCAAGCGGTCACCCATCTAAGTACTGACCAGGCTTAACGTTGCTGATCGAGCGAGGACCAGTGTATTCAACGTGATATAACCGTAAGCTAAAATTAATGTTTTAAAGGTTGCAATTATTTTCTTCGTTCTTATTGCAATCTTTAAAACATTAATTTAAAACAGTGTTCAACATAAAAAGAGAGCAATAGATATTTACTATTAATTATTATGCTAGAACATGTGCAAAATACAAACTACTACAAAATTGTACATTTTGTTTCGACATTGGAAAAACAATGTCTCATCAGGTACTTAAACACACACACACACACACACACACATATATATATATATATATATTCTTTTACGTTATTTTTTTAAAAAATTATTTGTTATCATTATCATTTTTTACCACAATGTAAATAAACTAATTGGGTCTCTTACAACGTAGGATTAATAAAGTATCCTACTCCATTTTTGGGATGTGCGTTGTGGTACAGTGGATATCGGCTCGGAACGAGAAACCGGGGAGCCGAGTTCGAATTCCAGTTGAATCCGTTGTATTCACTTACGCGCAAATACCCTTGGGAAAGGTATTAATCCGTCTCTTCCTTCCAGTTATGGGTTAAATAACAGGACAGATTGGGTTCTATAGCCTTGGTCGGTAACCAGTCTACCGCAGAAAGCAATGGCAACCTACTGTGGGATAATATTCTGCCCAGTCAGTCATGTCTCTTTCGAGACATGATCGCCCAAGCGTGTATCACGTATGGCACTTTAACTGACTGACTCCATTTTTACCTTTCGATATTAACATAAGTTATACATCTAAAAAATAAAATATTCGCACATCCAATTTAATATCTATAACGACTTTAATTTAACGCTTATACGTAATTAAAATCAAGAAACGTTCAGGTCATAATGTGCACCTGGTGATTACATAACGCATGAAACTCCGAGTCGTGCCTAAAACGTAAGATAATATGTATATTTATTAATGTATACTTATTGCATTGTTATACCGTGCACTGTTCTATTAACACGTGATTAATATTTATATATTGATGTGTATCTGCGTGTATACAAATGTATATACTTATTTACTCCACCTCTCATTCTCTTTCTAAAAGAATCTAATTCCAATCGACCTCATTACATTCACTTACGTGCTAATACCCTTTAGAAATGTATGAATCCATCTCTTCTCCCCCCACCCTGTCAGCTATGTGTAAATAGACTGGCTTCCATAGCCTTGATTGATAGTCACTAAAAAAAGAAAACTGTATTATAACGTGTTCTAGCGTTCTTTGTAAATCCTGACTTTTTTTTAACAAAGGCTACAAGAATTTATATATATATATGAGATAACGATACATATACAGGGTGCTGCAGTAAAATCCGACACTTGACAAAAAGAAAACAAAATAGGCAATAAAAACAAAAGTTGTATATGCAGAGACCCGACAGTTTATTTAGCAGCAATTAGAGTTACATACTACATTATTTTTCGATGTAACCTCTGGCGGCGGCGGCGACGACCATCTCAAGGCGGGTGCGAAATGAGTCACATGTCCTTGTCTATAGCAGCGAACGCCTCCACGATGGCAGCTTTCAGAGAGTCAACGTATTGTGGCCGTGCTTGTTGGTCTTGTCTCGATCACTCCCCAAAAGAAATAGTCAAGGGTATAAACATGGTTAGTTGAGGAGGGCGGTCACAAGTCCGGCGACCAGTGGTAAGGATTATTGTTGAATAGTAAAAATTCTAAGACAAGAGGGGAACAGTTTATTTGTATTAAATAAACCTTACACACACACACACACACACACACATATATTATCAATATTTTATTCACACGGTGAATATATAAATTCATATATTCAGCGTGTGAATAAAATATTGATTAGTTTTAATCTTAGTCTCTTTGAATACTTCTGTTTGGTTTTTTAAATTATTTTGCAAACAAAAAATTACGCCACTATCTCTATATTCTGTGTTCGCTATAGATTTTCCATATGTTTGAAATAAATAGAAAATACTGTTAATCAATTATTACATTATTCTATCAATTTGGAAATGTTTTTCAGTGCGTTAGGAGTTAAAATTTTTATTACAGTAATGTTCACTCTGTACAGGACCTAAGAGCCACTAGAGGTAGCGAGTAAGGACAGTTTATGAGGATATTTGGGAAGATAATTTAAACAGACTAAGATTGTAGTGATCGGGGACGCATCCTCTTAAGAATCGATTCCACAAAGGATTGAAAGAAAATCAGTAAAATTAACACTAAACATTTATTTTTGCTTCTTTCGATATTCAAATTGTAATGCTTATTGGGAATTAGAAAGGAAAAGATTTTTATTTTCCAGGTGCTACTGCAACATTTGTGTGCGCGTGCGCGCGCTCATACACACATACACACACACACACACACACATAAACACGTACGTGTTTGTAGGATATACAACAGTATCCGAAACGGACGTGAAAACTATATGAGGAAAAATCTATTGAATCTTTGAGGATAAGTGAGGACTATAAATCAAATCAGAAAATATTACGTTATCACCTTCCCTGTCCAAACTCAAAAGAGTGTCTATCAACCTGTTTGGGCGCAGTTGAGCGAGAGACCAACAAAACTCCTTGTAATACCAAAGATAAACTGAAAGCAAGTATTGTGGTAGCAGTCACCAACTGAAAGAAGATGACTGACCAGGGACACAGAAGATTCTGAAGGCTTCTGGAGACTGTGGTTGAAGCCAATGGCGATTTTAATGAATAAATTTGCTTTTTAGTATTTCGAGATATATTTGTGTACTTGTGGAGAATACATCTGTTAAAATAAAATATCAATATATATATATATATATATAGAGAGAGAGAGAGAGAGAGAGAGTCATCCGCAGAGAGATCTGTTTCACTGTATCACAGCTCATCTGCACGGTTAGACATCCGATTATTGCTAGCTAGAATTGAAACCCGACCGAATTGACATCAGTCGGCGATTCCACATCTGAGCTATGGGTGCTCGGTAGAGGAAAGCGAACTTTAATATAAAATATCTGAACAGTATGAAATACATGGAAATTGGTTGTACATTTCTTTTAAAAATGTTCTTGTCGCTTTTTGCAAACATTCTCAAAATCATTAAAACAATCCAAGGAAAAAGTCTTTACCATGGCAAATCGGCTACTAAAAATGCCGCTATT